>JAOTQR010050014.1:0-49332 GCA_025774065.1 Solanum ossicruentum
AATATCTAAGATATTTCCTACTAAATATCTAAGATATTTCCTACTAAATATCTAAGATATTTCCTACTAAATATCTAAGATATTTACATGTTAAGACTAGCCTAGAGTCTTCTAGAAGCTCCTAGGGCCATCTTGCAAGCTCTACATGTTTCTAAGGAATTCTAGAGAATTAGTGAGTGCTCCATCCCATTCTGGACATTTTTAAGGCATATCTCAAGCAGAATTTGACCTGCTTGTCACATAAGTGATGAGGTGGCAATCACTATCCTACTAAGGGGTTCATACTTTGGAAATATAACTTGGTCTCTTCTACATATATGATATTCTATATAAACTTGGGTTACAAAAGTATGTTTTACTTATGCATTGATCTTACATGTCATATTGTTATAGCATGCCTATTTCCTATTATTATGCATGTTGATTGTGAAGCTTATCTCTTGTTGTAGTGCATCCCACATACTTAATACATTAAAACATACTAACACATACTCTTGCCTACATGACATCACCATGTAGGAACCGATTCCCAAGTTGATCATCCTCCTCTTCCACATGGTTAGAAGGTGCTATTCCATGGTTGTTAGTGAGTCCTCCATTTCGGGGTCCTTGGTTTATGTTTTCCTCTTATCTATGTATTGAGACACTTTATTATATCCTATTTGACTATGAGGGTGACCCCGGTTACTTTGTCTTGGCCCCCACTCTATCTATGTATTTAGAGGTATTTGTTGGAGAAGTTGTGTATTTATGATATGAGCCATGACTCCTTGTCTTGAAATGTTATTGTTTGGGCAAGTTTGCCCTTAGTCCCAATGCCCCATGCTATTCTATATGTCTTTTATATGCTTCCCAGGGAAGGATATCTAATGACACATTTATTCCATGGTTGTTGGTGAGTCCTCCATATCGGGGACCTTGGTTATGTTTTCTTCTTATATATGTATTGAGACACTTTATTATTTCCTATTTGACTATGAGTGTGAGCCCGGTTACTTTGTCTTGGCCCCTACTCTATCTATGTATTCAGAGGTGTTTGTTGGAGAAGTTATGTATTTATGATATGAGCCATGACTCCTTGTCTTGAAATGTTGTTTTTTGGGAAAGTTTTCCCTTAGTCCCAATGCCCCATCCTATACTATATGTCTTTTATATTCTATCACAACCAAGGATGTCTAATGACACATTAAGAGGCTTGTTTGGGGTTCCTTCGGGTTCTCCATTCGTTGTGTCACGTCTAATCCCTAGGCTTGGGTCGTCCCACACTGCCCTTCATTGTTAGGATTCTGAACTATGTTGCTAGGTAGTACACCACTGTGATGCTTATTTAGTTTAATCAACACTTGACCAAACTGTTTTTCAAGCTATTTGATAGTCGTAGAATAAGACTCAACTTTCTGATTAATGCTGGAAATCTCACATTTCATACCCATTAGAGTCTCATCCTATATCTCAACTTTCTTCAAAAAGCGATCAAATATATCCTTAATCCTCAAACTAATTGCATTTGCATCGCAGGTATACGGTGGTATATAAAGACCATTTATGAAGCCATCACTATGACCCCAATCTGCATCTCTCTCTGGACCCCTATTCTTATCATAATATCCTTTGCGGTTGTCCCAGAAAGATCCATCTCTGTTTAATTTCTGACCTTAGTTTCCTCGACATTAGTGCCAATAGTCTTGGTTGACGCTTAGGCATTGATCCAAACCCTCCCCCCCCCATTTAATCAATAACAAAACATGTGTCTTTATCATAATAAGGCTCATCATACATGGGTGCACGTACAGGTTGATGATCAACTGCATTGACTCACTCTTAGACCTGCTTCATCATCATATTTATACCTGTGAGAATTTGGGCAAGCTTTTGCATGATTTCTTCATTGATTTTTTGTTGCTCTGAACTACCACTGATAGTGCATAAACTTTTGGTAGATGCTTTATCTCTCTGCTCCCATACACGATTAGTCTTGACCACTCTCTCCATCCATTATGTTATCCCTGTGAATGGCTAATCTAAGAACGTGCCCCCATGATAGTGTCAGCACCAACATAATTGTTCTTATCAAGGGCACGATAGAAGATCTCCACCAATGCATCATCAACTATTTTGTGATCTGGGAGACTCCTCAAGCATTTGGTGAATCGCTCCAAAGTAGTTCTAATCAAATCACTAAGAAGTTGCTCAAAGATGTTGATCTGGTCCTTCAACTTGAGCTCCTTTAATCTAGGAAAGTACCTCTCCAAAAAAGGCCTTCTCAAATCAGCCCAACTAGTGATTGAACTTTATGGGAGCTCTGATAGCCATAATGATGCATTTCCAGTAAGAGACAGTAGGAAGACATGATGTTTCATAGCATTCATGGAATGATTTTGTGTTCCCATCACAGTCTTGTAGACAAATGCAACATTGTGTAGGTATCTATGAGGATCCTCCGATGGTAAACCCACAAAAATCTCACTGTTCTGCAGCATCTGAAGCAACCCACTCGCGATAGTGAACTTTGTGTCTGCCGGTAGTGGTCGCAACAATATAGCTCCAACCAACTCTACAACCATAGGATTCAGCCTGTATGGATTCCATTAATAAGGAATGGCATTAAAGTCCTGAGGCTGGAGCAATTTCCTCCAGAGGATGTGGGTTCTCATGATAAATATTTTCATTCTCGTTCTAGTTGAAAGTTGCATTGGCTACATTATCGGCGTTATCTTCGGCCATTCTTCTCAATGTTCTATGGATCTTTGGGCAAATTAGAGTCAAGGGTCTGCCTCGACTTATGTATTGGGCATACACTACACCTACACCCTGCAAAGAAAATAAAAACATGACCTTAAATGTGGAAATAAGGATACTGAAATCACTATGAATTAACTAAGTCTAGCCGTATTACCCGGCAACAGTGCAAAAATCTTGATTTCACCCAAGTCATACCTCTTTTTTAATGATAAAGCAGTCACTATAAAGAAATAGAACCTAACCAAGTTTAGGGTCGATCCCACAAGGAATACGTAGACTCAAAGCAATTCAATAACAACAATTGGAATAGTTAACCACGTTACTTCCCCAAATGGGGGGTTTTGCAATAATCAATGGAAAAACAAAACTAACAAACAGAAGAGAGATATCAATATGGAGAGAAATAATAGTATTGTGTTTCCCATGATTCTCTAACTGAATATCACCCCATAACATAATTCTTTTCTATTGTGTAGTATACAAGGAGGTAAGTTCAGTTCACCAAGCCTTATAGTCAAAGGTGATAGGTGAATTTCACTATGTGACTTGGCCCATCTCCATAGTGTGCATTACTAATACTTACCTATTAGTTCCAGGACAACATCCCCTTGGTCGAGTATGGTTGAATAGATGAGAATATATCAATCAATTCCTCTTAACTAATCTTTTTCTAATTCATTACTACCTAGGTCAAGTCAGTAACACTAGGCAGGTTCTAATATTGGCCACTGTTAGAAAACATCCAAAATAAAGAGAGTTAATTAATACATGCATGCACACTTTCCAAGAATTATGAGTTATCTGATTTCACCTTGTAAGTTCTTCAAGGTTCCCACAACACTAGCTGTGGATTTATCTACTCATACTTTGTGTAGATGCAAGAATCATGAATTGTAAGAACATAAGTAAGCACCTGTATAATTGAATTAAGAAAATGAAAATCCACCTTAAAAGAGAATCATAAGATTAAAGATGAAATTTAAGTACAAGTATTCTCAAAGCTCTCCAATATAATCTCACTATTTGTTTCTCTAATTACTGAGTTCTCTAATTACTTTCCAAAAATTTCTGAAGAATAGCCTAAAAGACCTATTTGTGCAAAATACAAGTCCTGAACATAATAGGATACTTGGATGGCATGCCTCACGAGAGTGGCTTACAGGTTGTATTGCCTTTTACGACCTATAAACAAAGTCTCATACAAAGCTACTGAAAAATTAGACTTCAAGTCTACGATACCCCTCTATGACACGTAAAGTGGTTTACGACTTGTAAGAGGGATTTCGTCTGATGAATCTTTAGAAAATCCTAAACTCTGATCCTCAGTGCACGAACCATGGTCCATGACTCGTAAATCATTCCACAAATCGTATGCATGTTTATATAGCCAACTTCAGAAAATCAGCTCCTCATTAGAATTGTCTACGAATCCACTCCACGAACCATAGAATGTTCTACGGACTATAAAGGATCTTGTATTGAATCAAAAATCAACAACTTTTATATTTCTTCCCAAAAACAAGGCCAAACCTAGAATCCTACAAACAAGAACATATAAAACCAACTAACATCGCATGGAGAACACCAAAAAATTCAATTTTTAAGCATCAAAAGTGCTATAGTCAAATAGTACGCCATGGTCCTCCTTGGCATGAGAACTTGGATATTCAAGTCTTAACAGATGATCAACAACTTGATTCTTGCAGCCCATCTTATCTCTCAGCTAAAAATCAAGACCCTATAATAACAATACCTATTGAATAAACCTTTGTTTAGCATCTTTTTTATCCATAAGAAAGCGAAGTGTTGCATGATCAGTGTTTACTATAACCCTTGTGCCTAGGAGATACACGTTTGTCATGACCCAAGCCTAGGTCCTAGATGTGACCGGTGAATGGGGGACCCATAGGAACCCAAAACAATCCTCATAGCATATCATTACACATCCTTGGTCGCAAAAGTAATGTAAAACAACATAAGAGACATAAACAAGAGAAATTAGGACTAAGGGAGAGAGATGAATACTTAAGTAATATGAAAACGTATAGAAAAGAAGGGCAAGGGATTAATGGGAAATGCTTGTGTAACATCGATATAAAGAGACAATAGAGTCAAGGCTCATATCATTGATACATAGCATATCTAACAATCATCTATTACATAGATAAGAGCGGGGGACAAGACAAAGAAACTGGGCTCACCTCATAGTCTAGATACAAAATAAAAAAGAGTGTCTCAATACATAATAAGAGAAACGCATACTAAGGTACCCGAAGTGGAGGACTCACTAACTAGCTTGAGTAGCACCCAACTAGTCATGTGAAGGGGGAAGATGATCAACATGGGCTTCATTCCCTACATGGTGATATTATGTAGGCAAGAGTATGTATTAGTATGTTTGATTGTACTAGGTATGTACGATGCAATGCAACAAGAGACAAGCATCATAATCAAAATGCATAACAATAGGCAGTAGGCATAATATAACAATATAGCATGTATGATCAATGCATAAGTAAAACATACTTAAGTAACTCACGCTCATATAGAATATCATATGTGTAGAATAAACCAAACTAGATTTCCAAACTACAAACCCCTGTTTGGTTGATAATGATATCACCCCATTACCCTAGTTGTATGGTAAAAACCCCTAACATTGTTGATGATAATCAAATCTTATTGCCCTGGTGGCAAAGTACGAACCCTGCACATGGTTTGATGAGTACAAACCTCCACCTTTGTTGATGAGTACAAACCCCTATATCGGTTGATGAGTACAAACCCCCACCTCGGTTATTCGGGCTCTTAGTACCACTGATTGGGCATGGTATAATGCAACACTTCGTACAAAGTATATCATATACATAATCTCATTTCATCATCATATAGTCATTCATATCATATCTCATGCTTTGGACCTTCAACCCCTCAAGACACCAGCTTTAGACATTTATCAAACACTTAGAATGTGTGTAATGCTAGTATAAAACTATGCAAATTAGGGATGAAATAATGCAAGAAACTCCATTGTAAAACCATCGATCACCACCTTGTAAAACCCTCAAGACATATACATCAAAACCCCTCCTCAAATCTTACATTAGATCCATCATTGATAGCTCAAAATATAGCAAAACAACCATACTTTCATGAACTCAAGTCACTGTGCAGTAAATTTTAATATACAAAATTAACTTTAAATCATGCAAATTGAAAAAAAGGAGATTTGATCACCATGGTTAGAAGAACTCAATAGCTAAAATCTACATAACTTGACCTTAATGAATTTCTTGAAGAAGACTTTAATGGAGACTTGAAGCTTGAAGGAATTCCTTTGACCCAGATGAGGGTTTTGGGACTTGAATCTTGAGAGAAATATTAGTCCTTGTGTTTGAGTGAGTATTAGAAAATGTTTAGGATGATATGACGATGAAATAAGACTAAGTATAGGTGTTTTCTCATGTGGGAAGGCTTAGGCCCAAGACTTAAAAGTCTTGGACCGTAAAATAAAATCTGAACCAAAATAGTTCTGGGGCGCATCATGCCCAAGACGTGTATTTCAGTCTTGAATTCATCACTTGGAATTTTTAAATTTTGAATCGTTCGCTCTAAGATCAGGGTTAGACCCTCTTCCACTAATTTTGACCGACTAAACAAGAATATGAAGTCGTATCATCGATATCGCGCAGGGCTTTTGAGATACATGGAATTTAAAATTTCGAGCATTCTGCGGCACATTTTCGAGCACCTTTTGGGATTGTTTCAATATCTCCTCTCCGGAACATTCATCCCCAAATGTAAAAGAGACGTACATGAAAGGATGATCATAACAAATCTGCCCCAACGAAAATGTAACATAAAATTTAAAACACAATTTTGAAAATCTCAACATAAGTGTAAAATCATCATGACTTGCCAACTTAAACATGAATCTATATGAATGACATAGGGCTGAAACATAAGAGTTGAAATCACATGAAGAATCTAGTTGCTATCTTAGGATTGATTAGAGTGAACAAGGTCTAATATCGCTCCCATCAGACCGCTTTTGCTTCCTTGGAGACACTTTGACTTGATAATCCTTTGAAAGAGGGCCATAATGAACACCACATCCTCATCGATCAACTTCTCCACTCATCCATCTAATACCTCCACCGGGACCCTCCTCTAAGCAAACTTGTCCTCCACATCACCCATAATTTCAATAAGTGTTGTAGCAATAGAGTCACCAATACATCCCATCCACCTAGAACCATGAAGAACCGGATGAACCATATCTACATCCATAGGCAAATCCCCAAAACTTATGCAACCTTACAAACCTCCCTCTACACTCTATAAGGACTGACAATCCTCAATTCAATTGTCAATCTTAAAAGCACCTAATCCACTTGGTACCATAACCTCCATCTCTCCCTTGAGAGAAAACCTCCACTCTATCATTCCCTCACCCAAACTTCCAACTCTAATAAGGCAAAAATCAAGACCATGCCTAATCTATTCCTCTTAACCCACTAAGATTTGGAACCATCAAGAACACCACACCACCATGCTGAACTTTACTCAACCCAACTTCTAACCTAACCAACCGATAGACCCCAATAGTCTCCTCTTTGCCACCATCAACAACACTTGCTAGTCTACCTAGAGTAACGACTACAACATTAGACTCATCGGGGAAAAATAATGCACACTCATTCATAATCCATAAAGAATTCTAACAACTTTCTTGCTATCCACAATGCATATCTACCATATATAGCAAACGACCTCTCATCCTCCAAGACTTGCAATACTACCCACAAATGTTTCATAAACTCTAAATAAAACAATACCTCATCACCAGAGACCACCACAAACATATCAAGGCAGGGTTTTAAGGCAATATTTAAGAGCCCAAAAATAGCATTAGTGCATATCGACCAAATGACTCCATCAATACTAATAATGCTCACTCCTAGTCTGAGAAGATACTTAGGCATATCACCTACCCTCATCCTTACTTTGGGGCAAAACTCATACCAAAGATCAATCTTAGAGAAGTTACTAACCCATTGTAGTTGACCAAATAGATTGATCATCCTCAACCATCATATTACAACCTTACGGGGTCTATACTCATTTGAAGTATGCTATAGAAGTAGCCCAAACTACCACAAGACCTCTACCCGTCAAGCTAACTTCAGCAAAGATCACTCTATGGAACAAGAACATGGGGAAACCCTCATACACCCCCCTCTCAATCCATCTGTGCTAAGTCGTTATCCCACAAGAATACTTATAATATACATATACTTTCAAAGAGGCAACAATCATTTTTTTTCCAAATTATTTCAATGCACAATTGGGCTTAAAAGCCAAACACCATTCACAATGACTCATACTTATGCCAAAATAATAATTTCTTAGTCATGATATCCATACATAGGAATAGCCTATTCATACACAAAATGGTGCAAGCACCCTAAGTGCTTAATGATCCAAAACCAAAGACATATGTATGATCACATTATTGTCATAACAAACATTTTATCAAATTCGCACTACAAACAAAATTGGGCTTAACTCAGAACATAATTTCTCAAAACAATCCATATATGTGAGTGCACATGCTATGATTAATGAGGGAGTGACATCAGCAATTCACACTCAATCTAAAATCAATAATTATTATATAAAATGGAGGTGAAAACATAATTAGTTCCAAATTTAAATCCATTATGTAATCTCTCATGCATAAATAAATCAAATAGGGGATATGCATGCTTATAATTTCACAAACCCAAAGTAAATTCTCATATAATGGTTAAAATCACATTAAAATCATCAAATAAACGCTACCCATGCATCAATAAAATTTTAGGAATCATAATATTCAAATCTCAAATTAAAATAAGAAAAATCCATGTAAGTTTTCTTCAAAATAGTTTTAGGTCTCCTCGATTGGAAGGAAGCAAGGATCAACCCTCATACCCATGAATTAGCACCAAGGAACGACACAAAAAATGTCAACTCCCGAGCCTGTCAACTCACTCCACTCAAAATGTCGGCCACAACATTGGCTTTACTTAGGGTCAACCAAGTCATATGAAAGTAATAGAGGGTAACCTATTCACAACCTCCGACATTAGTCTGAAAAGCCCAAGAAGCTCCTAACCCCCAAAGGAGTCAAGGTCTAGTCTAATATTAAATCACCTTCTTCTTACTAGGGTCCATCTTAATGCCATCACCCGGCACCGCATGACCTAGGAAGGCAACCTCTTACAACCAAAATTCTCATTTCTCCTATCTAGCATCCAACCTTCTTCCTTACTTTATTGTAATACCCTCAAATGACTCACGTGCACTACCTTATTAGGAAATGAACCATCATATCACCACCGAAACCACCTAAAGCTTATTAGAGTAGGGGCTAAGAGATCTTATCCATGAGACCCATAAGCATAACTGGTGTACTAGTCAAACAAAAAGACACTACCCCAAAACAAAATTATTGGAAAGGACATTCAAGGGCTCATCTACCACTAACAACAACTCAATAACAAAACAACTTAGGTCCTACACCTCCATCTCTCACATGATGACAAACGTTGCCTCCTAGAACCCAATTATTCCTTAATACAAAAAATGGACCTATCTCCCTTGCTACAACTTAACAATCTCCCACTCGAGACGGGATCATTAGGGAATTACGATCTAACTCTACGGGTCCTATTACCCATGAAGACACAACATGCATGTAACCATTCCATCATTATAATGATATCAAAATTCACTATACCAACTCCATCAAGCCACAAAGCAAGACCTAATGTAATACAGACCCGGATCAACACCTATAAACCTTCTGGCAACAATATAGCCAACAAAAGGATAGACATCAAAGAACCACACAATAACTTGGGCACACAAGAAGCCCCACTAGCAACCAAAAAGAATAGAGAAGAAATAGTAGCACACCAAGCCTAATAATGCATGAACAACAAAGCCATGGAAACTTCAAGTTACCAGTAATAGCACCAGGCACCTCATCCCCTCCTTGAGCCACTTGATTAACATGACCACCTCGATCTAAAAGTCGACAATGTGGGCAAACCAGAATTATATGGCCTATCTCACCACACCAAAAGAATACACCCTGCAATCTTACCAATTCTTGAATGTAGACCATAGCTTAATCTTTGATACAATAAGAAATTTTCACCAGCAAAAAGTGGGTTATTTTTGTCATTCTATCCTTAACCACCAATATTGAGTCAAACTGCTTTCTAATCTTCGGCAAACCCGTGATGAAATCCATAATCACTTCCTCCCATTTCTAATTCAGTATCTTGAGTCAAACCACCAAGCCTTTGCTATTCCATATTCACTTGTTGACAATTTGCAGACCCCATAACATATTTTTCTATCTCTTTCTTCATGCATGCCATTCAACCAATATGCTTCTCTCAAATCCCTATACATCTTGGTGGATCCTAGATGAATTGAATACTTTGATTTATAAGATTTATCAAGGTTTTTTTTCCTTTAAACCATCTACATTAGGAACACATAACAAGCCTTAGTAATGTAGCACCCCATCTCCCCCCTTTTGGGAAGAACTCTACCATTTTATCAACCACCAACTTCTTCAGTTCAACCAAAGTAGGATCCATGTATTGTTTTGATTTCACCTCCTCTATGAAAGATGATTTTGCACTATCATGTACCAAACACTGTCATAATTCTAGATATTCAACCTAACTCCCAAATGAGCCAAATCATCCACTTCTTTTAGCAACCCCTTTTTTCAATTCTTAACATGTGTAGTGCTACCCATAGCTATTCTACTCGAAGCATTAGCCAAAACATTAGACTTTTTGAGGTCATACAACACATTCATGTCATAATCTATCAATACTACTAACCAACTCCTTTTACATAGATTCAATCCCTTTGATTAGAATATGTTGCAAACTCATGCGGTTGATGAGAATATCAACATGTACCCATATAGATAATTTCACCAAATCTTCAATTCAAACACAACATCCAGCAATTTGAGATCATGAGTTAGATAATTCCTTTCATGCACTTTTAATTACCTTGAAGAATAGGCAATGACTTTTCCATGTTGCATCAAGACACAACCCAAGCCTATATTTGAGGGATCATAATGCATCACAAAACCTTATGTACATTTGAGCAATGTCACAATAAGAGCTGACATAAGATTATCCTTCAAAAATTGGAAACTCTTTTCATATTCATCGAATCCTTGGAATTTTACTTGTTTTGGATCAGCTTCCTTAAAGGTGAAGTAATGGAGGAAAATCCTTCAACAAATCTTCTATAATATATGGGCCATCCCAAGATGCTCCTACTAATAGACATAGACAATGGTCTAGGACAATTCATTACAACCTCTGTCTTCTTTAGTTATCTTTAAAACCATCACCTGAGATAATATGGCTACGAAAAGCCACCAACCTTAGCCAAATTTCAGACTTGCTACACTTGTTGAAGAGTTTCCTATCTCTTTATATTTTCAACACAATCCTCAGATGGTCTTCATTATCCTTTACATTCTAAGAGTAAACCAATATGTCATCTATGAACACAACCACAAACATATTCAAATACAAATTGAAGATTCTATTCATCACATGCATGAAAGTGACGGGGGCATTTGTTAGTCACAATGACATAACAAAAAATACAAAATGACCATATCATGTTTAAGTGTCATCTATGGAATATCATCTTTCTTCACCCTCAATTGTTGATATTAGAACTAGAGATCAATCTTTGATAAATAGCTTGCACCTTGTGGTTGATCAAATTTGGACTCAATTGGTGATATTCGAACTAGAGAACCTTGGGAGTGGATACTTGTTTTTGAAGGTTGCTTTATACAATTGTCGATAATCACAAACATCCGATATGAACCATCTTTCTTTCTTACAAACAATACTAGAGCACCCTATGGTGACAAACTAGGCCTTATGATTCCTTTATAAGTGAAGTTCTTTAGTTGTTCCTTCAATTCTTTCAAATCCATATGGCCATTCGATATGGAGTTACAGAAAAAGGATGGGTTTCAAGCATAATATCACTTCCATAATTGATTTCCCTTATGGAAGAAATACCAGGCAAATCAATGGTGAAAACATTAGGAAACTAATTAACTATATGAACCGAATCAAGAGTAGGAACATTGGAGTCGACATCCATGACTCGGACAACTTGACATAGGAAACTTTTGGAATCATCTTTATAGCTTTCATGTAAGAAATAAACATTCCTCTGAACACTGAATTGGTTCCCTTCCATTCAATAATAGGCTCATTAGGAACTTGATATATGACATCTTGGGTTCTACAATTAATAGAAGCATAGGATGCATGCAACCAACTAATACCAAGAATAATATTATAATCGGTCATATCAAACTCAGCAAGATTACATGAGAAAATTTTATGTAAGACCAACACAGGATAATTTCTATAGATATTTTTGGCTAGGATTGATTCACCGTTAGAAGTATAGGCTGAATATTGCACTATCAAGACTTCTGGGCAAGCATTAAACTTTAAGGCAAGGAAAGAAGTAACAAAAGACATATTAGGACCGAGATCAAGCAAGGTAGATACATCATAATCAAAAACTCATAACATACCAGTAACCACATCAAGAGACTCCTCAACCTCTGACATATCATACAAAGGATAAAACGAATTACCATATGGACTACCACCTTGAAGTTAGATATCTTATTACTCATTCCTTCTTTGAGCTACTTGACTTTGTGAGCACCCTTCTTTACCCATATTAGAAACATTAGGACACTTTGCAATCCTATGTCCGACATTTTCACAATCGAAGCAACCATTAGTTCCTCTCAAATATTCTCTCTCATGATATTTTTCACACCTCAGACACCTAGGATGAATAGTAAAACCTTTCACAACATCACCTTGCGCCTTAGGATTGGCCCTTTTCTCTTTGTCAAACCTTTGAGAAATACCTTGTCCTTGTTCAAAATGGTCACCAATAGACTTTCCATATGAAAATACACCATCATAATGAGCCCTGTTGGACTCCCTTATCCTCTTATTTTGGAGTTTCTTACTCTCCACTTGTTTGACATACATCATGAGTCTAGAGATATCCTTTTCTTTAATGAGCATCATGACCTTGCACTTCATATGTACCAAATCGGACACACCTACAGTGAACTTATTCATGCAGGCCCTATAGTTGGGCACTAAGGAAAGAGCATATTCGGAAAACTTTGTGAGGGCATACTCCCTCACACTCGTAATACCTTGTTTCAAGCTCATAAATGTAACAACCTGGTGGGTCATTGTTTAGTTTATCTATGAATATTTTACACTTTCATAAGTTACATCAGATCTATTTTGAATGATTTGTATTATTGTAACTGAAATCGTATGTTTTAAAATTTGAAAGTATGAATTTTGGCATTTTTGGATGCTTAAGTTGTTGAAAAAGTAACTTTTTATGTCATTATGAGCTTCAAGTCCGTCGATTCAACTAGCTCCAGCATATTGAATCTGCCTTAGTAGAAGTTAAAAAACTAAATTTGGAGTTAGAATGAAGTGTTTAGGCCCAAAGTTGCATTCTTAGTTGCAAAGATTAACTTTGATCAATATTTGATGTTTGAAAACCCTGATCAAACTTTCTACACTTCCACTAGTTTTGGAAGGTAACCTAATGCTTGAAGTGGTCTTGCTATATCTTTTGGAGCTACCGAGGGTAGATTTGGTATTTTGAGTTTAGAACTAGTTTAGATGACTTACATTAGTAAATGTGTGGTGGAGACCTCAGAATCAAATTTTGACTATTCTGTTATGTCTTGATCACCGTTATAGGTCTAGATATATATTTAATTAGTGAAATTTTAATTCTGTATGAGTTATGAGTGCCCATTCTGTATTTTGGTTGTAGCTGAGTATAACTGGTTCAAAGGACTTCTAGTGTAGTCATATTCTTTCTCAGTGTTCACAGAGATATGTCTGCTTGTGATCCGTGTTCATGTACAAGGCTGCAACATTCACGAAAGGCCAGTGGTGCTAACCCTCTACATTCACGGGCCCTGTCTTACAATCACGGAGCATTATTGCCCTAACCCTCCCCATTCGCGAGACCCCACTTGCGTTCGCGGAGTGTAATTCTTACCTGCATAGCGGTATATCGAAAACACACCTCTTTCATTCAATTTTCAAACCTTTCATGCCATAAGGGCTATTTTTGTAGAAGTCTTTTGAAGAATTCTCTTTGGTAAGTGTTTCTTACAACATTTTGATGAATTTTCATGACTTTTATCTTGATTTTATCTTGAATTTCATGATTTTGAAAGTGCAAAACTGGAGATTTTTAGTATATGATTTGAAAAAATTGAGTGATGATTTCTCTTTTGATTTGAACTCAACATTAGTCTGATTTTCACCCACGAAATTCATTTTTTGTGTAGAACCTAATTTTAAAGACAATTTCAAGATTTGAGACTTCAAACATTAGCCATAATTTTGTTCATTTTGTCCCTAAGCCTAATTCGTGCCAATATGATTATCATAATGCACCTCTTGATGCCTAATATATTTTTTTAAATGTTATTGATTAATTCAATAACCATTTGGAGACTTGAGTTGATTGAAAGCTTATGTGGGTGTGGTTTTGTTATTAAGGTAGGTTCGACTAACCTTTTTGCAGCTGGATTTGAGTTATTAGGATGTTTATGTGATAATTATATGATTTATATTGATTGATTAGTCATTGGCATGATATGATATAATTTTGATAGAAATATGATGTCGGATATACCCAAATTTGAGTAAATGGCTATCCTATTAATAAACTAAGATGAAACCATGATATGATATTTGTGATGGCATTTGAACAATGTTATTGTAAAATGATGATAATTGTGATAAATTCAAGATTTATGAACTTAATTATGGACTTGCGGAGTCTGAGTTCATTTACATTCTGACTATTTATGGGAGACTAATGATATGAGATTTATTGATGATATTGGGGTAATGGTTGATGTACTTAACATTGCCTTTTGAAGTGGTGGCTATTATACATATCATTTATCATTTATATTGCTATTATATATTCTTGAATGACTGCATTTGTATGCACATATCTCATATTTGACAGTTGAATTGGTATGCACGTATCTTATACTTAACTAGTTGCATTGGTACACACATATCTCATACTTGACTAGTTGAATAGGCATGCACATATTTCCTGCATGACTAGTTGCATTGGTTTGCACATATCTCGTACATGAATGATCGCATTGGTATGCACAATTCTTATTGCATCTTAACCACTTAAGATATTACAATATATTGAAACATTACAGTATAAAGTATGTGATGACTTGCGATACATTAATATAGGGCCCGTGATTCCTCGAGATACTTCTAGTTATGGCCTTTGATGCCTTGAGATATTTAAGTACATGACCTGCGATGCTCTCAGGTTCTATCTAGTAGCTTCAGCTCGATAGATGCATACATCGGCCCTATGACAATCGTGATTCCACATCATACATGACCTGTGATGCCATTACATACATATATTTCATATGCATTGCATCATTATTGTACTTACTATCTTATATTATTCTTATTTATATTTATTTCATGTACTAACCTTGTGATGTAGGTGGTAGACACTTTTAGTTATTACATGCTTGTTCAATTTCTCTTACCCAAATAGTTGAACCTACCAGATACACTTTGATGTTCTGACCTATACTATGTTTCCTCCCTGCAGATTGAGCATAGGGACCCAAATAGGGTAGTTGATTCTATTACACCAGAGATCTCTATCTATCCTAGATCTTAGTGGTGAGGCTCAAATGTTGAGTCGAATGGATCTTTGAGATTTCCTTTGTTTCTACCTCAGACATTATATTAGAATTTTATCATAGTTGTTTATTCTTTTGAGACAGTTGTATTTTACTCATTCATACTACTATGAGATGCTCTTGTACTCATGACTCTAGGTTTTTAGATTTTTTCACTATGTTATGGTTGCTGTTGCTTTTTCTTTATTTTATTTAGTCGCGATCCAATTTTTGGTTATGACAAGTTTAGAATCAGAGATCTAGGTTTATTTGGCTTGTGAGTTAACAATAGGGTGTCTAGAAGTGTCTCACAGCTCGGTATTTAGACATCCATACCCATCATAGAGAGGCTGTGGGGCGCTTAATAGGAAAAAACTTCATGTCTTGCTTCTATTCCTGCATTTCTTCATATCACATATTTTGAATGTGTCTAACATACTCCTTCTATATAGATACCAGTAACTAAATTCCACCAGTCAGTGGGAGAGTGCGAGTCAACTTATATGGCTGCCACTCGAGGTCGATATAGGGTTCGTGATAGGGCCAGGTGTTGAGGCATTGCTAATAGGGTAACTCTACCTAGAGGATAGCTTAGATCATCTTCTAAAACTATGAATTATGAGCTACAGGGGCCTTCAGACTATATTCCACCATCTTTAGCCCCTGATGCTACACCTTCGGTTCAGGAGTTGCTTTAGTAGCTTTTGGCTAGGTTGAAGGGAGCACCTCTAGCCCCAACCAGTATTGATTGATCAATTTCTATAGCACTAATTGCCCCTTCTATTGCTCTATCTGACACAGCTATGATTCTTGTGGGTCCTTCCTCAGTGTTAGCATATCCTCATATGGCTTCCATGATTGTGCTTCGAACATCTTGACCGAATTCTTGTTCTTTTTTTAGGGATTGGCTATTGCTCTATATATTGAATCACCCAAATTTTTAGTGGAGCTATGTCCACTGGTAAGCATAAGAGTTTTAAGCGATTGGCTCCACCAGAATTTGACAACACCTTTTAGAGATCTGTAATCAAAAACAATACAAGGAATTGATGATGAAGGATACTTTTCAATCTGCGATAGATCTTATGATTTCATATCTGAGTGTCAGGATTGGCTGATTAATTTGGCCATCCTTGAGACACATGGAATGACTTATGACCTGGATCTTATGATTTCATACCAGTTCAGTGACCTAGATAAAGTGTAATAAAGCTTAGTATTGGCTCACCGACATATTAGATCATTAATGATGAGATGGTTGTAGTTCATAAAGGTATTTCGAGAGAGGTTTTTGCCATATAGCATCTAATACATCCATCGGGAGGAGTTTGGCAGACTTTATCAGGGCTCTGTGATAGTATCAAACTATGAGGCTAGGTTTCATGCATTGTTGAGATATGCCTTATCAAGCATCCTTACTAAGTTCAAGAGGATTTAACAATTTGCCAAGGGCTTTGTAGGGTATCTTCAGGAAGGCACAATGCCCTTGGTTTTAGCTTGGGGTGAATTTCATAATATTATTGATTAAGAATGCATGACCGAGCGCATCAAACATGGTAGACAGGATGGTGCGAAGAGATTCCATCAACATTACCTGCTTAGTGGACACCCATCATACGATCGAGAGCTTCAAAGGCAGGGCCATCAGAGACGAGTTGTTCATGCAACCACCCCAACATCTAACAGTGTTGATAGGTCCAGATCTACTCCAATATGCCATGATATTTCTTTTCATGCACCTAGGCATGGTGTTTTATAGGATAGCGATCTCTAAGACAAGAGACTATAATTTGTTATCATTTTAATGAAATTGGACACTTGGCCCACTGGTGTCCATATCGGGGACCTTCTACCCATGCTTTAGTGTCTTAGCCAGCCCATCCAGCCCAACACCAATAGAAAGAGACACATCTCCATGCATGAGGGGTGGTACTAGGGGAGGTCATGATACAACGAGAGGGGGAACACGTGGTGGCCCACTGGCTAGTGGTAGTCATAGAGTTTGATGTATTATCCAAGATATAGCTTAAACGGAGGCCTCTAATGAAGTTATTATAGGTATACTTTCAGTGTTCGACTGCTCGGCTTTAGTTTTATTTCCTCCAAGCTCTACTTATTCAGATGTGTCAGCTTATTTTGCTTTGGATCTTGATATTATGCGTGAGCCTCTTACTGAGCCTCATTGTGTTTCCACCGCAACAGGTGAAACATTAGTGGTGAATTGGGTGTATCGGGGTTGTGTTATGGCTTTTGTAGGGAGAGATATTATTGCTGACTTAATATTGTTAGATATGTTTGACTTCAATGTGATATTGGGCATTGATTGGTTATCACTTCATCATGTTATACTAGATTTCCATGCAAAGATAGTGACCTTATGTTTCCCCGATTTCCCTTAGTTGGAATGAACTGGAGCACCTAGCTCCAATTCCACGGGTGTTAATTCTTATATGCATGGTTGTCTATTGATGGATAAAGGATGTTTATCCTACTTGGCTCATGTTTGAGCATGTTTTCAAGAGCCACCATTAGGGCTTCTAGATAGATTATAGATGTATTCCTAACTAGCTTACCTAGTATTCCTCTAGATCATGATATTGACTATGATATTGATGTGGAGCTAGTTATATGATGATTCCAGCTAAGTTGAAGTAGTAATTGGAGGATTTGTTCAAGCAGGGATTCATTCATCTGTGCTCCTGTTCTACTTGAGAAGAAGAAGGATGGCACTATGCATATGTCTATCGACTATCGCAAACTGAAAAATATGACCATCAAGAATAAGTATTCATTGCCTCACATAGATGATCTTTTTGACCAGTTGCTAGGTACCTCGATATTATCCATAATTTGAGGTTCAGTTATCATTAGTTGAGAGTTTGGGAGTCTGGCATCTCAAAGACAACTTTCAGGACCCAATAGGGGTATTATTAGTTCGTAGTGATGTCATTCAAGTTGACTAATGCCCCGACTTCCTTTATGGAGTTGATGAACTGAGTGTTGAAACAACACTTTGACATATTTGAGATTGTGTTTATTAATGATATGTTGGTTTATCCCAAGAGTGAGTCGATCATGTTCAGTACTTGATAACTGTACTTTAGAGTTTGCAGGAAGAGAAGTTACATGCAATGTTTTCATAGTGTGAATTTTATCTCAACTCTTTGTCTTTCCTTAGGCATATAGTGACAAAAGAGCATATCATGATAGATCCAACCAAGGTTTGGAGTTTTGGAGTTCATGAGTAGGCTAGACCTAATTTTGTGACTGAGATTTGGAGTTTCATTGGTTTGGTAGGGTATTATTGGCGGTTTGTTCTAGGATTCTCTTTTATGGCAGCCCCCTTAACTAGGCTAACTCAAAAAGATGTACCATTTCAGTGGTCAGAGGAGCATGAGATAAGCTTTCCAAAGGTCAAGGATTTGTTGACATTCGCACCTATTCATACTTTGCCAGAGGAGGGAGTGCCATTTGTAGTATATTGTGATTCTTTTGGTGTGAGTTTGGGTGGTTATTGATATAGATAGGGAAGGTGATAGCTTATGCTTCTAGTCAGTAGAATGTCCATGAAAGAAACTACCCTACCCGTGACTTGGAGTTGGTTCTGGTTGTGTTTGTATTAAAGTTGAGGTGATATTGCATTTATGCGGTGTATTGTGAGATATTTACTAATCACCAGAGTATCAAGTACATCTTTTCTCAGCCTAATCTGATCATGAGACAGCAGAAGTGGCTAGAGTTTCTTAAAGACTATGTATCTCTATTTTATATCAACCCAGGAAGATAAATATAGTGGCACATGCTTTGAGCCGGAAGGGTACTAGTATGGGGAGCTTAGCATACTTAAAAGCAGAGGAGACACCCTTAGCTTTAGAGGTTCTATCACTTGCTAGACAGATGGTTTGGTTAGGTATTTCTCCTTCTTAGAGTATATTGTATTTTGTAGAGGCTAGATCTTCCTTGTTGGATAAGACGTGCCAATCCCATTGAGGATCCCAGGCTATGCTTGATTTATGATAAGGTATTGAGGGGTGAAGCCAAGGCAACTATTGTTGATTCTGATGCTATTTTGAGGACAAATAGTAGAGTTTGTGTAAGTAAGGTTGGGGATTTGGTGAGATGATATTAGAAGAGTCCCGTTGTGCTAGATATCTTATCCATCTGGGTGTGGCAAAGATGTACCATGATCTAAAACAACATTATTGTTGGTTTTAGATGAGTAGGGCATAGCTAAGTTCGTAGAAAACTGTTTGAAATGCCAACAAGTCAAGTATGAGCACCAGAAGCCCAAAGGATCAATGTAGAGGATGCATGTTCCTGAGTGGAAACACAAGTGGATAACTTATGGACTTTGTTACATGATTGCCCCTGGCCTTGAGAAAGTTTGTCTTAGATTGGACAGTTATTGATTTCTTGACCAAGTTAGCTCACTTTTTAAGGGTGAAGACTAGTTACAGTGTTGAGCAGATGGATAGGTTGTATATTTTGGATATTGTCATATTGCATCAAGTGCCTGTTTCTATAGTGTATGACAAAAGGTTTGTGTTCACTTACCATATTTAGATGGCTCTACATTGTTGTGTAGGTACTCACTTGGATTTGAGTTCAACTCCCCCCCCCCCAAGACTGAGGGACAGTTTGAGTGCACTATTCTGTTATTAGAGGACATTTTTCAGGCTTGTGTGAGTAATTTTTAGGGCTTGTTGGGATTAGCATTTTCCTTTGGCTGAGTTTGCTTATAAGAACAATTACCATTCCTACATTCAGATGGCATCATTTTGGGCTTTGTATGGCCATAGGTATAGATCACTCATTTGATGGTTTGATGTCATAGATAGCATTAGACTGATTTAGAGTAGACTGTTGATAGCTCAGAGTTGCCAGAAGAGCTATGCTAATGAGAGAGTTAGGCTCCTTGAGTTCTCTGTTGGTGATAGTTTTTGGTTTAAAGTTTCACCCATGAAGGGTATGGTGAGATTCAAAAAGAGGGGAAGGTCAGTTTTAGATTTATCGGCCTATTTGAGCTTTTGAGGAGAGTTCGTAAGTTGGCCTATGAGTTTCCTCTACCACCTATATTATCAGTGGTTCATCCTATTTTCCATGTTTCCATGCTCTGCCAGTACATTTCGATGAGTCCCATATGATTGCTTATCATTCGGTCAAGTTTGGTTAAGATTTGTCATTTAAGGAGGAGCCGGTGGCTGTACTGAACAAAGAGGTTCATAGGTTGAGGTTCGAGGATATACGTTCAGTGAAGGTCTAGTGACCACACCATCCTGTTGAGAAGGCTACTAGGGAGTTGGAGTCAGATATGCGCCTGATATCATAGCCTTTTGTAGGTTCCAAGTACTTTCTTTTCCTTTGTGATCTAGGACGAACATTGTTTTTAATCATGAATTATATAATGACCTGGTTGGTCATTTTTGAGTTTATCTATGGAAATTATTGTTTTTCCCTTGCTTAAGTTGTTTTGGACCTATTTTGAACTATTTGTATTATTGGAACTAAAATCCTCAGTTAAAAAAGCTGATAATATGAGTTTTGGCAATTTTGGAAGCTTAAGTTGTTGATAAGGTGTCTTTTTGTGCTATTCTGAGTTTTAGGTTTCGGGTTAGAGATTCGTTAATGCTATCTATTTCAGAACATCAAATCTATTTAGGGACAAGATACAAAACTGAAATTCAAATTTAAAATAAAGTTTGTAGGCCCAAAAGTGCATTTTTAGTAGTTTTCGAGGCCAAAGTTTGAATTTAGCCAACATTAAGAGTTCACAAGCGCAAATCCAAATTCTGATAGTTCCAAGAGTTTTGGATGGTAAAACTAATGCCAAAAGTGGTCTCTTCATAATTTTTTGAGTTGTCGAGGGCTATTTTGGTAAATTGAATGTTAAATGAGTTTATATGACTTACATTGGTAAATGTGCCATGGTGACCTCGTAACCAAATTCTTATTATTCTATTGAGTACAGATCACCATTTCTGGTATAAGTACATGCTTGGTTTGTGAAACTCTTATTCCGGATGAGTTACGAGTGCCCATACCATGTTTTAGTTATAACTAAGTGTTTCTCGTGCAAAGGACTACAGTTTAGTCATATTCCTTCTCCGTGTTCGCAGATGTATGACTGCTTGTGTTTTGCTTTAGCAGTCAAGGGCTCCACATTCACGAAGCATTATTGCCACGACCTTCCACGTTCGTTGGACCCCACTCGTATTTTGGGTGTGTAATTTTTACCGAGAAAGTAATATATCTTAACCCACCATGTTTATTTCTTTTTCAAAACCTTCATGATTTTGTGGCAACGTTTTAAGAAGACTTTTGAAAATTTCTCTTGGGTAAGTGTTTCTAAGACCATTTTGATTAATTTCTGTTACTTTTATCTTGAATTTCATGATATTGAATGTACAAAATTGGGGATTTTAAGTCTATGATTTTGAAACTTTAACGGATGATTTATCTTTTGATATGATCTCGATTTTAGTGAGTTTTTTACCAGGAACCCAATTTTTTGAGTAGAACCTGATTTGGAAGTCATCTTTCGGTTTCGAAAACTTTGAAAGTTAGCCATAATTTTGACCATTTTCCCCATAAGCCTTTGTGTAAATATGGATATAAAAATGCACGTCTTGAAGTGTAATATGTATTTTTAATAATGATTGGTCAATTAAGTGATCATTTGGAGACTTGAGTTGATTGAAAGCTTGTCCGAGTGTATTTTTGACATTGAGGTAGGTTCAACTAACTTTTTTAGGACTGAATTTTGAGTTATTAGACATGTTCATATGATAATTGTAAGATTTAGATTGATTGATGAGTCATTTGCCTGACATGATAGAATTTTAATGGGAGTATGATCCCGATTATGTTGAAATTTGAGTAAATGGTGATCCTATTGATAAACTAAGATGAAATCATGATAATTGGGACAATTCTGGACATTACCGTGATAATATGAGACTTTTGATGGAATTTGAACAGTGTTGTGGAAAAATGATGATAATTGGTACAAATTAGAGATTTATGAGCTTTATTAGGGACTTGTGGAGTCCAGGTTCATTGACATCCTTATTATTGACGAGTGAATGATGATATGAGATGTATTCAGTATATTGGGGTAATTGTTGATGTACTTGGCATAGCTATAATGACCCTCTGTTAGGAGCCTTGACTGTAGAAATTTGGACCAAAAATGACCTAAAGTCAAGTGTGGGCTAACCCACAGACCAATTGACGACCCATACAAAGGATGATGGTCCATAGATACGGTTGTTAGTGAGACCATCAGACATAAAGAATATTTGGAGTTTTCTAGAAATGATCTACATGTTACCAGCATAACTCATAGAATAAAGCACAACCCATAGAAACCCTTCGTGTATTGACCAAGCCAGTCTCCATGGGGTGCTCTAGTTTTATTTTTAAGAAAGAAGGATTGGTTGCTCTGCATAAGCATTAACTACCAGCAATTTAATAAGGTCACCATCAAGAATGCATATCCCCCTTTAAAAATAGATGATTTGTTCGATCAACTACAAGGGGCTACGCATTTTTCCAAAGTTGACTTAAGACCAATGATCACCAACTAAGGCTGAGAAAGAGTGACAATCCTAAGACGACATTTCGTGCTAGGCATAGTCACTTTGAGTTTGTAGTGTTATTATTTGGTCTCACCAATGCACTGGCAATATTTATGGACCTCAAGAATAGGGTTTTCAAGGCCTACCTTGACATGTTCATCGTGGTGTTGATTGATGACATCCTTATCTACTCCCGAGGTGAACAAGAGCATATGTAACTCTTGAGGGTGGTATTGCAAACCATAAGGGAGATGGAGCTTTATACAAAGTATGATAAAATGTGAGCTTTGGCTAGATGATGTTTGTCAAGACCCAAGCATAGGGCCTAGATGTGACACGGCGAATGGAGAACCCGAAGGGACCCCAAACAAGCCTCATAACATATCATTACACATTATTTTTCACAAAAACAATTAAACAACATAATAAAAGTAGAAATAAGGAAAGAAAGGACTAAAGGGATACTTTCATAACATAAGAATCAAAACAAGAGAGTCAAGGCTCAATACACAACATGACCAACTGCAGCTCTACTGCATAGATAAGAGCGGGGGCCAAGACAAGCAACTGGGCTCACCTTCATAGTCAATACATACATAAAAGAAAGAAAATCTTTGTACATAGCATGAAATTATATACATTGTCCCCGGAGTGGAGGAATCACCAACTAACTTGACAGAATTCATACTAGCACATGGAGGAAGATGCTCAAGTGGGACTCTAGTTCCTACATGGTGACATCTTGTAGGCGTAGAGTATGCGTTAGTACGTTTGAATGTACTAAGTATGCAGGATGCGATGCAACAAGAGATAAGCAACATAATCGAGTTGCATAAACATAAGAAATGAGTAGAATATAACAATATGGCATGCATGGAAGATTCTTGAAGTAAATCATATTTACATAGAGCATTATACATGTGTAAGGAGAGACCATTAATAGTGAATATCCAAGGCCTACAACCTCCTTGGAGAGGGGAATGAGGTACAGATCCCTCAACATGGTTACCAAGGTACAAACCCCTTGACATTGTTATCAAGGTACTAACCCCCAAACTTATTGCAGGGGCCTACCACCTCCCAAGCGAGGTGATCGAGGTACAAACCCCTCTACATGGTTACCCGGGCCTACAACACCCCAAGTGAGGCTTCGTCAATTCCCACCACTGTAGATATAATATCATATACGTACATTCCTTTCATCATCATATTGTTATTCAACTCATAAGATATGCATTGGGTCTTCAATTCCTTAAGAAATCATAACAAGACATTTGATCAAACACTTGGCAGGTTGTAGTGCTAGTGTAAAACCATGCAAGAGTGGATTTATGCTAGAAAATTATATGTAAAACCATCATTAGATACTTGGTAACACCCACAAACAATATACATCAAAATCCTTCATAAATCTCACAATAGATCTTAGATTCGTAGCCCAAAACATGCTTAAACAATCACAATTTTATGAAACTCCAACATAGTGCGCAGTGAAATTCATAATAAATAAGACCCATAAGTAAATCAACTTTAAATCATGAAATTTAGGTAAAAAGGAATCTTAGGCACCATGGCTGAAAGGACCCAATGGTTGAAACCCATATAACATAGCTTTGGTGAATTTCTTGAAGAAGATTTAAAATTGAGACTTAAAGCTTGAGTGAAATCCTTAAGATCCGGATGCATTTTGGGACTTGAAATTTGAGGTAAAATATTTCTCTAAGTGTTTGAATGAGTATTAGGGAATGTTTTGGATGAAATGAAGGTAAAATATAGCTAAGTATAGTTATTTTCAGACATGGGAAGGCGTAGGCCCAAGACACAAAAGCATTAGACCGAGATAAAAATCACTTGAAATAAAATACATAGTTAAGCGTCTGGTCTGCGATGACGACCTTTCGTGGAGGAAAAATTTACATAGTTTCGCAATGACTGTACGTCGTTGCACTATCGCGGATCAATTTTGGTTATCCAAATTATTGGAAAATGAAATTGCAATTTGTTTGCTCTAAAATTACGGTTAGACCCATTTCGTACTCAATTTGACGCCCTGACCTAAAATATGAAGTTGATTTTCGATTTCACGCATGGATTTTGAGATATAAGGAAACTACAATTTCGGGGACATTGGAGGCACATTTTTGAGCACTTTTTGGGGTCGTTTCAATCTCTGCCCCTTGGAAAGATTTATCCCCAAATGTCAAAGAAGTGTATGAGATGAGTAATCATGAAGAAATCTGCCTAACGAGAATGCAACAATACTCTTAAAACACCATTTTAAAAATGTCAACATAAGTGTAAAATCACCATGCACTTTGCCAATATAAACATGAATGCATGCAAATGACTTAGGGGATGGCACATGAGATCAATCACACAAAAGACTTAGATTAGTACCTTAGGCTTGAGTAGAATGTAAGAGATAAGGATATCGCTTTTGCATTTCCGCTTCGGCCTCCCGAGTAGCACTTTCGACTCGTTGATTCCTCTAAAGGACCTTAACGGAAGCCATATTCTTGTTCCTCAACCTCTTAACTTGCCATTCTGAAATCTGAACAGGAACATCTTCATAGGTCAACTTTTCTTCAACAACACCCAATAAATCAAGAGGCACAATAGCACTTGGTTCTCCCAGAAATTTTCTCAACATGGATACATGAAAGACTAGATGAACCAAATCCATTTCACTAGGAAATTCTAACTCAAAAGCTACCTTGATAATCCTCCTTCTTACCCTATAAGGACCCACATATCTTGGACTCAACTAGCCCTTCTTACCAAGATAAACCATACGCTTCATAGGTGACACCTTCAAATAGACCCAATCACCAACTTTGAATTCAAGATCCCTTCTCCTCGAATCGGCATACGACATTTTACAACATTGGGCCATCTTAAACCTTTCTCTAATCATCCTAACCTTCTCAAGAGCCACCATAGCTAAATTTGGTCCCAACAAAGCTGCCTCAATAAGTTAAAACCAACAAACTGATGACATACAATGTCTACTAGAGACAGCCTCAAACGGGGATATTCCGATGATAGAATGATAGTCCTTGTTATAGGAAAACTCAAACAATAGAAGATAATCATCTCAACTAACCCTAAGCTCCAATATACAAGCCCTAAGAATGTCCTCAAGTGTTTGGATAGTTATTTTGGCATGGCCATCCATTTGAGGGTGAAAGGGTATGCTAAGTTTAACTCTTGTACCAAGACCACTTTGAAAGGACCTCCAAAAATAAAAAGTAAATTGAGGACTACAATGTGATATGATGGACAAACGAATCCCATACAACCTCACCAAGTCACTAATGTACAACCTAGCATAATCTTTAGCCCCATATGTGGTCTTAACTGGTAGAAAGTGAGTTGATTTTGTCATCCTATTAGCCAAAACACAAATGTAATCAAAACCCTTTGGGCAACCCGACCACAAAGTCCATATTAATCTCCTCCCACACCCAAGTAGGAATCTCTATATCTTGTGCTAGGTCACTTGGTTTTTGGTGCTCGTCTTTGACTTTCTGGCAACTATGAATACCGGACACAAATTTGGCAATGTTCCTCTTCATACCTCCCCACCATTACACATCCATCAAATCACTATAAATTATATTAGAACTAGGGTGAATAGAATAGGAAGAACCATGAGCCTCATCAAGAATCTTTTTCTCTCAAGCCATCAACACAAGGGTACCATCTCCCCCTTAGGAGAAAACCTCCAACTTACCATCTTTTACGAATTCCTTCAATTCTAACAAAGTGGGGGCAAAATCTTGCTTAGCCTTCACCTCTTCAACCAATAAAGATTTAGAACCACCACCACCACTAACAACAACACCACCATTATCAACCTCTTCCAACCTAACTCCCAATCTAGCCAACCGATGGACCTCCCTAGCCACCCCTTTGCAACAATATATCAACATGAGCTAGGCTACCCATAGAAACCCTACTCAAAGCATCAGCCACCATATTGGCCTTACCCGAATGATAATGCACACTCATATCATAGTCCTTTATAAGTTCTAACCACCTTTTTTGCCTCAAATTAAGATCATTTTGAGTGAAGACATATTGGAGACTCTTCTGATCGGTGAACACATCAAAATTCACCCCATACAAATAGTTATGCAACATCTTTAAACAAATACCCCGGCGGCTAGTTAAAGATCATGAGTAGGACAATTCTTTTCATACACTTTGAGTTGTCTAGAAGCATAGGCTATCACCTTATAATTTTGCATTATAACACAAGCCAAACTAACTCTAGAAGCATCACAATACACAACGAACCCGTCTAGCCCTTCAAGTAGTGACAATATATGAACAGACACAAGCTTATCCTTTAATGTTTGGAAACCTTTCTCACACTCATCGGCCCACACAAATTTGTCTTTGTTTTGAGTCAACTTTCCCATTGGAGAAATAATAGAAGAGAAGCCATTCACAAACCTCTGATAGTAACCAACTAAGCCCATGAAGCTCCTAATATCTAACAGGGTCAATAGTCTGGGCCAATTCCAAATTACATCCATCTTCTTGGGATCCACCTTAATACCATCTCCCGACACCACATGACCTCGGAAAACAATCTCTTTTAACAAAAATTCATATTTTTCAAACTTGGCATACAACTTTTCTTCCCTCAATCTTTGTAGTATTACCTTCAAATGACCCATATGCTTCTCCTTACTATGCAAGTAGATCAAAACATTATCAATGAAGACCACAACAAATGAATCAAGGTAGGGTTTGAAGACTCTATTCATAAGGTCCATGAGATAAACGGTGCATTGGTGAACCCAAAGGACATCACCACAAACTCATAATGCCCATACCTAGTCTGGAATGCGATCTTAGGAACATCACACTCCCTCACTTTTACTTGATGGTACCCGGACCAAAGATCAATCTTAGAGAAGTGACTAGCCCTTGCAACTAGTCAAACAAATCATCAATCCTTGGAAGAGCATACTTATTCTTTATGGTGACCCTAACAAGTTGTCGGTAGTCAATACACATTGTAAGGGACCAATTGTTCTTCTTCACCAATAACATTGGTTCACCCCAAGGTGATTGTTTAGGCCTAATGGAACCCTTCTCCAACAAATCCCTTAATTACTCTTTCAACTCCTTTAACTCCGCCAGGGCAATACGGTAAGGGGGAATAGAAAAGGGTTAAGTATCGGGAAGGAGGTCTATACCCAAATCTGTTTCCCTTTTGGGAGGAACACAGGGAAGGTCATTTGGAAAGACATCAAGGAACTCATTTACAATCGAAATCGACTCTATAGGAAGGACCTTGGACTCCATATCCCTCACCCTCACGAGATGCTAAAGACTCTCTTAGAGATCAACTTATAGGCTTTGATGCAAGAGATGAATCTACCCTGGGCCACCACATCATGACTCTCCCACTCAAGAACGGGTTGATTTGGTAATTGGAATTTGACCCTATGGGTCCTATAATAAATAGAGGCATAGTATGCATGCAACCAATCCATCCCAAGTATGACATCAAAATCCACTATTTCTAATTCTACATGATCACTAGGCAATGTCTTATGCAAATGCAAATGGGACAATTTCTATAAATCTTTCTACCAACAATAGATACACTAATAGGAGTAGACATCTCATAAGATTGACACAAAAACTTGAGCTCAACATGAAACTTTTTGGTACCAAAGGGGGTAACAAACAAAAGAGTGGCACCCAGATTAATCAATGTATACACATCAAAGTCAAAGACTTATAACATACTAATGATGACATTGGGAAGCTCCTCAACCCCTTGCCTCCGTTAGAGTGCGTAGAATTGATTGCCCCTTAGGAATCATTTTGTCTGCTACCTCTCCCCAAAGGAATCGCATTAGCACCTTATGGATGAACCTCCTAATTACCCTTGTTGCAATTTCAAGGGCAATAAATCACCTTATGCCCAACTTCCCAAAAACCACAACAGGCATTAGTATCCCCCAAGAACAACACACTATGGCCCTTACCACATTTTAGACACCTACCATTAGGAACCACAACCCCAACGCCTTGGGCCATTGGAAAGTCACTGGAAACCCTCTTGTTAAATGCATGAGAAGACCCTTGGCCTTGATAGAACTGGCCACCCTTTCGACTTTGGCATTTTCCCTAAAAATGGGCCCTCTTAGCCTCATTAGTCCTCTACTTTCTCAATTTTTCCTCCTCCATTTATTCGGCATAGGTCATCAAATGGGACAAATCCAAGTCACTAATCAATATAGCAAGCTGGCATTCCTCACTCACTAATTAGGATGCGCCTATCACGAACTTGTTCATCGTAGACCTTGGGTTGGAAACCAAGTGGGGAGCATGTTTAGAGAGTTTATTGAACTTGAGGGCATACTATCTCACACTCATAGACCCTTGTCTCAAATTCATACACTCTACCAACTTATCCTCCCTAAGTTCAAGAGGGAAAACCGATTAAGAAAAGCCGCCTTGAGTTCCTCCCAAAACACCACATTATTGATCACTTTCTCCTCCTTCCATTGATTAAACAATATTTGTGCTACCCCTTTGAGTAGGTAGGCCACCAACTATACTTTCTCTTCCGATCTAATAGCCATGATAGCCAATACCTTGTAGACTTCATCAATGAACTTTTGAGGGTGCTCATCTACCTTAGACCCATAGAATTCTAGTGGGTTTATCCCCATGAAGCTATCAACTGAGATCCTATGGTAGGCATATGAGGTACTTGGTCCCCTTGGTTGACTTGATTCGCCATAACTTGTTCTAGCATAGTGAAAGCATCCCAGAGCTCACCATCAACCGGTTATTCCTCGGGAGTGCGGGCTTTCCTTCCTCTTGTGTGAGGCATGATCTAGCATAGCAAAGAACAATTGTTAATAGGGAGGGGAGGGAATCTTACTTTATTTCTATAGAACGACTTAGAACATGAAGAAGGGAAATATTTCCTACAAAGCCTCATACTCTCTTGCTCATGTTGTGCTGCAGAACACAACCATGAACAAGACTCTAATCGACGCAGTGTATTGGACACTGCGGACTATTAACAACCTAGTGTGCTGATACCAAGTTTGTCACGACCAATGCCTAGGGCCTTGACGTGACACGACGAATGGGGGACCCGAAGGGATCCCAAATAAGCCATTTAACATATCATTACGCATCATGGGTCACGGAAGCAATTAAACAACATAATTTGAGTAGAAATAAGGGAAGAAGGGATTGAAGTCATACTTTCATAAGTATCAAAGCAAGAGAGTCAAGGCTCAATTCATAACATGTCCAACAACACCTCTACTACATATATAATAGTGAGGGCCAAGACAAGCAACTAGGCTCACCCTCATAGTCAATACATACATAAAAGAAAGATAATCTTAGTACATAGCATGCGATTATAGACATTATCCAAGAATGGAGGACTCACCACCTAGCTTGAGAGAATTCATACTAGACACATGGAGGAAGATGCTCGAGTGGGTTTCCGCTTCCTACATGGTGACATTATGTAAGCATAGAGTATGCATTAGTACATTTGAATGTACTGAGTATGTACGATGCAATGCAACAAGAGATAAGCAACATAATCGAGATACATAAGCCTAGGCAAGGAGTAGCATATTACAATATGGCATGCATGGAAGATTCTTGAAGTAAATCATGTTTACATCGAATATTATTCATGTGTAAAGAGAGACCATTAATAGTGAATATCTAAGGACTACAACCTCCTTAGAGAGGCAAATGAGATACAAACCCCTTAATATGATTGATGAGGTATAAACCCTCTCAACATGGTTACCAAGGTACAAACCCCTCTACATGGTTAATAAGGTACAAACCCCCTGATCTGGTTGCATGAGCCTACCACCTCTCGAGCGAGGTGATTGAGGTAGAAACCCGTCAACATGGTTACCAGAGCCTACAACCCCCTGAGTGAGGCTTGGTCAATTCCCAACACTATAGAGATAATATCATATACATATATTTATTTCATTATCATATAGTCATTCAACACAGAAGACATGCATTGGACCTTCAATTCCTCAAGAAATCATAATCAGACATTTTATCAAATACTTGGCGGGTGTGTAGTGCTAGTGTAAAACCATGAAATTTTAAGAGTGGAATCATGCTAGAGAATTTAGTCTAAAACCATCAATAGATACTTGGTAACACCCTCAAACAATATACATCAAAACATTTTATCAAATCTCACAATAGATCTTAGATTCGTAGCTCAAAACATGCTAAAACAATCACAATTTCATGAAACCCTAACATAGTGTGCAGTTAAATTCATAATAAGTAAGCCCCATGAGTAAATCAACTTTAAATCATGAAATTTAGGTGAAAAGGAAGCATGGGAAACATGGGTGAAGGGACTCAACGGTTGACATCCATATATTTTAGCTTTGGAGAATTTCTTGAAGAAGATTTGAAATTGATACTTGAAGCTTGAGTGAAATCCTTAAGACTCAGATGAGTTTTGGGACTTGAAATTTGCGGTGAAATATTTCTCTAAGTTTTTGTGTGAGTGATGGGTAATGTCTTGAGCAATCTGAAAGAAAAATATTGCTAAGTATAGGTATTTTCAAGCATGGGAAGACTTATGCCTAAGACCCAAAAGCCTTGGATCGAGATAAAAATTACTCGTAACAAAATAAACAAGCCTACATCTGGTCTACAATGTGGACCTATTGCGGAGGAAAAATTTACACAGGTCTGCGATGGTTGTGCGTCGTGGCACTGTCGAGAATCGATTTTGGAAATCAAAATTTAAGGAAAATGAAATTGTGACTTGTTTTCTCTAAATTGGGGTTAGACCCATTTCCTACTCATTTTGACACCCTGATAAAGAATATGGAGTCAGATTTTCGATATCATGCACGGATTTTGAGATATAAAGAATTTACGATTCTGTGCATTTCCAAGGCAAGTTTTTGGGAACTTTTTTGGGGTTTTTTTAATGTTTCCTTTCTTGCTCATGTGGGGTCATGTGATCTTATCGAAGTTGATCCTATGAAGACTGAAGTGGAGAGAAATTTGGCCAAGGCCATTGACTCCTTTTGTCATAAGGAGGCTTTCCAAGACCTGGCATAGAGCCGGGTGATTGGCCTAGCTGGTTATTTAGGAGGTTGGTGCAACACTCTTCCAATTCATCCGTACTCTCTAAGATGGATCAAAAGAAAGATAAGTTTGTGCAGACGGATGAGTATGAGAAAAGTTTCCAAATTTTAAGGAATCTATTAATTTCAACCCCAATATTGACATTGCAAGAATAAATTGTGTGTTGGTCATGTATTATGATGCATCAAGGATTTGGTTGGGGGTGTGCTAATACAAAATGGTAAGATGATTGCTTATACCTCAAACTGTCACGACCCAAGCCTATGGCCTAGACGTGACACGGCGAATGAGGAACTCGAAGGGACCCCAATCAAGCCTCTTAACATGTCATTACACATCATTGATTGCAAAAGCATGTAAAAGATGTAAAATAAGGATAAGGGGCAAAGTAACTAAGGGATACCTCACAAAACATCATCATCAAGAGAGAAGGAGTCAAATAATAATAACACAGATACATAACTTGTCCAACAAACACCTCTAAATACATAGATAAGAGCGGGGGCCAAGACAAAGTAACCGGGCTCACCCTCATAGTCAAAATAGTATATAAAGTAAAGTGTCTCAATAAAAAGCAAGGGAAACCATACACCAAGGTCCCCAAAATGGAGGACTCACCAAGAAGCTTGAGTAGCACCGAACTAGCCACGATGTGGAGGATTGCCTACTTGGGCTCTGGTTCCTACATGGTGATATCATGTAGGTAAGAGTATGCTTTAGTACATTTGAATGTACTAAGTGTGTAGGATGCAATGCATCAATAGATAGGCATCATAATCAAAATGCATAATATTAAGTAATAGGCATAATATAACAATATGGAATTCATGATAAATGCCTAAGTAAAACATGCTTATGTAACTTATGCTCAAATAGGATATCATATGTGTAGATGAGATCAAGCTAGCTTTTCAAGGTATAAACCCCTTGGTGGTTGTGTGGTATAGATCACTCACATGGTTGATGATAATTACACCTTATCAACATGGTGATGAAGTATAAATCCCTCGCATGGTTTATGAGTACAAACCCCCAACAAGGTTACCCGGGCTTTTGTCCCCTCGGATCCAGTAAGGTCTAATATAAAACTTTATATAGAGTATGTCATACATATATGCTCATTTCATCATCATTCAGTCAGTCATATCATATCTCATGCTCTAGACCTTCATTTTCACAAGAAACCCTAGCCGCACATTTTATCAAACACTTGGGGGTGTAATGGGGGTAAAAAACCAGGCAATTTAGAGATAAAATCATGCAAGAAAATTTGTTGTAAAACCAAGAATCAACATGTTACAACACCCCCTAGACATTCACATCAAAACCCCTCATCAATACAAATATTAGATCCAAGATTTAGGGCTCAAAACACGCTAAAACAACCATACATACATGAACTCAAATTACTGTGCAGTAATTTATTAATATACAAGACCCACATGTAAAATCAACTTTAAATCATGCAATATTAGTAAAAAGGATCCCAATGGCTAAAATCTACATACCTTAGCTTAGAGATGAACTTAGTGATGATTGGAGGTAGAGACCAGAAGTTTGAAGAAGAACCTTGAAAGAAACCTTAGCTTGGGATGAGGGTTTGGGACTGGAGTTTTGGGAGTGAAAATATGACTAAATGTTTTGGAGAGTATTAGGAAATGTTTAGGATGATATAAGAGTGAAATTTGGCTAAGTATAGATAAAATACGTTTGGGAAAACTTGGGCCCAACACTTAGATTATTTTCGATGAACTAAAAAAAAATAGTGCCCATTTTGTATAGAGGTGAATCGCGGAAGCGACACGGATTCCTCTCTAGAAATCGTGTTCTTGAAATTTTGTAATTACTAAATCTTTACTTTTAAATAAGGATTAGATGCTTATCCCCCTAATTTGGACCCCTGAACAAGAATCTGAAGTCGGATTTTCTAAATAACAAATGAATTATGAGATATAAGAAAATTAAAATTCTAGGCATTCTGAGGCTCGTTTTTGGGAACTTTTTGGTGTCGTTACAATATCTCCCCCTTTGGGAACATTCATCCCCAAATGTAAAAGTGACGTACAAGACAAGAGTGATTGCCAAAAAATCATCCCCAAAAAGAATGCCAAATAACATGTAAGACACCGTTTTCAAATTCTCAACATAAGTGTAAAATCAGCACAAGTTTACCAACATAAACATGAAAGCATATGAATGACTTAGGGGCTGAAATATGAGACTTTAAATCACATAGGGGACTTAGGATTAGTACCTTAGGATTGAGTCTAGTGTAAAAGATAAGGATACCACTTTTGCATGTCCGCTTCGGCCTCCCATGTAAAACTTTTGACTTGTGGACCTTAACAGATGACACCTCTTTGTTCCTGAATCTCTTTACTTGCCTATCTACGATCTGAACTGGAAACTCCTTATATGTCAAGTTATGCTCAATAATACCCACGACATCAAGAGGCACAATGGTATCAGGATCACAAAAACATTTCCTCAACATAGCGACATTGAACACTGGGTGAACCAAACTCATTTCACTAGGAAACTTCAACTCATAAGCTACATTGTCAACCCTCTCTATCACCTCATAAGGGCAAACATATCTTGGACTACACTTCCCTTTTTTTACCAAAAAGGACCACACCCTTCATTGGAGAAACCTTCAAATAGACCCAAACCAACTTGGAATTCTAGGTCTTTCTTTCTTAAATCGGCATAAGATTTTTGACAACTTTGGGCTGTCCTAACCTTTTTCTAATCATCTTAACCTTCTTAAGAGCCTCCAAAACCAGATCTGACCCTAATAAAGTAACCTCTACAACCTCAAACTAACCCACCAGTGATCTACAATGTCTCTTATAATGAGCCTCAAACAGAGCCATACCGATACTAGAGTGATAGCTATTGTTGTACAAAAACTCAATCAATGGATGATGGTCATCACAACTACCCCTCAACTCCAATACACATTCCCTAAGCGTATCTTCAAGGGTTTGAATTGTCCTTTCAGCTTGGCCTTCCGTTTGAGGATGGAAGGCCGTACTAAATTGAAATTTTGTACCATGAGCCCTTTGAAAAGACCTCCAAAAGTGTGAAGTGAATTATGAACCATGATTTGATATGATGGACTAAGGAACCCCATGTGATCTGCTATCAAATTACAACATATTTGATGCCTAAAACAAAGAATTTTGAGAGTTTTTAAAGAAAGTTGTTATTGTTTACATGTGTTTTTGTGTTAATCTTGCAGAAAAGTTAGGTTGACATGATTTTGAAGAAACTTATAGATTTTGCCGAAGCATCGGCCATACGAGCCCTCCTACGAGTCATAGCTCATGCTACGAGTCATATGTTATGTCGTTGTAGGAATCAAAGATCAAAAGTCAGAAGTCTGTCAAGTAAAAGTCACTCCTATGAGTCCAGCCTATGAGTTATAAAACACACTATGACTCTTATAGGTCGACTCTTATCAAGAATCAGAGAGCCAAAATGTTGGACCAAAAACTAAATACCAAGCCTACGAGATCAATGTATGAGTCATAGCTCGAGTAATACGACTCTTATCTGTATGTCATACTAGTTTATTTCACGATGCCAAGAACCAGATACTAGACCCGACTATGACTTGTAGCCAATCTACGAGTCGTAACAGTAAAATTTACTAAATACCAACTGTCTCTTCTGCTTGATTTCTAGGGTTGTTTTGTAAATAATATAAGTAGTTTATGTTAGGTTTTTTTTGGAGAGTTCGAAAAGTAGACATTACTCCAATATATTTTTGAAGTTTTTCTTAGGTTTTAGAGTAGATCAGTGTTCTCTTTGGGAAAACTCATTTTGGGAATTGCAAATCTTGCCTTGTACTCATTGTTGATCAATCAAGTTTGTGGGTTTGCAACTTATGGTTCCTAACTCCTCTATTGTTATTGGTGAAACTCTCAACTATGTCTATTATTTGCATTTTTTTATGGTTTATCTTTGCCATGAGTAGCTAAGCACCCATAACATGGGCTTGTGGGAACCATGGGTAGTTGACTTGAGATGACCTAGTTTTTTTGCATATATATGATTGGGGTTTTGCATGTATTATCTATTTCCCTTCATGATTAATGTTGTTTGGTGGTGGCCAACACCAAAACCTACCTACTATCACGATCCTGACCAAGGTAGTGATGAATAGGAAAAGGGAAGTAGATGATAGGATTCTGTTGATGTGTTCCCATCTAACCGACCAAACTTGACCAATTAAAGGTTGACTGGGATAATAGGTAACAGTTAGCTGGCATACCATGGTAGCCGACCAAGCGCCATGGTGAAATTCAACCTTCACCTTCACAAGAAGGCTGGAAGAACTTAAGTTATCGTCCTGCATGCGATTCACTAAGTGTAGTTATGTTACCTAAGGTAATCGAGTCAATGAATAATGGGGAACACAAATTCCTAAGTTGTTCTCAAAATTGAGTATTTTCCAGAATTTTAATTAGTGTTCATTTTAAGTTGTTCTTTGAATCACAACATACCCCCCATCTAGAGATTGTAGTTGTAGATACAAGTAATGATTAGTAGTGAAATCTTTTAGTAAATCTCTGTATTCCCTGTGGATTTGACCCTAACCTAGGTTAGGTTAATTACTGATAGCGACCACTTTCTTATTGGAGTGTGACCATCAATCATCAAATTATGGCGCTGTTGATGGGGAATACAACTAGGTTTTGACTTGAATTCACTATTAGTTAATTCTAGTGTTAATTCCTAGAGTCTCTTGTATTTTATTTTTTCTATTTGTTTTTGTTAGTAATTCTAGGTATAGGTTGCCTTACACTATGACTGAGCAGAAGCTTTGCATGCAACCGATTTGTTGGAAAGTTTACCCAATTTGTAGGAAGATTTACAAAAGCATGCCCTATTTTATAGGCAAGGGTCCGAGGATCCCCAAATCCATCTATAGAATTTCAATCAAACACTGAGGGAGGTCCTTGGGACAAAAAATCCTATTAAGGAGGTTGTGGCTCTTCAAGAGTCCCCATGGAATGAAGCTGCAGAATGGTGGTCAATCGTCCCACCTGATGTTTGCTAAAACTGGGGGGAGATACAGGGAGTCTTTCTCAGAAACCTCTATAAAGAGTACGACAGGAAACTTCTGTAACTTCAAAAGAATTCTAGGAGAACCTTTGCTAGTGGCTTGTGAGAGATACAATTAGTGTTTGGCAGCAAATCAGAACCATGGTCCTAACAGATGATGAAATGGTAGCTAGCTTCTATCGAGCACTAACTTCTGAACTACAAGGGCAGGCTGATGCATTATTCGGAGGAGATTGTAAGGAGTTTGTAAGGAAACCATTTAATAAGATAACTGAGATTATGGATATGCCATCAATAGTTGCCCAAGTCTACCAACCCCTTCAAGGGCAAGCCAGACCAACTACTAGTACACCTACGGGATCCTCTAGTAGATCCAAAAATGAAAATGCAGCACATTGGACAAGGTTGCCACATCAATATTGTTTCACTTATAAACTGACCCGAATTAAGCATATTCTTGAGAAAGTTCTAACCAAGGTGAATAAGAAAGATGACATTACCAGGGAGATAAAATTCGACGTCCTCAAATGTAATTACAAAGTGGAAGAGCAAACCATATCGATGCAAAGTCTGGGCTATAGGATTGAGCAACTTGCTAAGCAACTAGAGGAAATGCATGATGAACAAAGGAGAAGTAGAAGAAGCAGTGATAAAGCTCATGACTAAGTATGAGTATTCATAAATGACTGAGTCGAGCCACGATGTTAAATAAGGTGCTTCTTGGGAGCCAACCCAAGCATCTTTTATGTGTTATTTTATTTTTAGGCATTTTATCATATTTTAATTGATGATTAGTAAGTTAATAGTGTATTGAAATTGTTGACACTTAGAACCAGCTGCATCAATCGATATTTTGGTATATTTTAAGTGATCAGTTACAGGAACAAGCTAAGAGCTGAAGAAGTGATAAATCATACTTTGAGGTGGCTTCTACGAGCATCAATAAGTCATAGTGAAGGTTATGACTCATATTAATACCCCATAGAGAGAAACAGTGAATATCAAAAGGTGGCACCCACACTACGAGCCAACCTTACGATTCGTAGGATCCCCTACAAGTCGTAAGTGGGGTTTGTAGTGCTCAGGTATGAAATCAATTTTTTTCAAGTGTTGGGTCAACTATGCTGTTGGGACCTATGAGTTGCAAACCTCATATGACTCCTAGTCAATGTCTCGTAAGACAAGTCTACAGAAGTCCAAAGGACAAGCCATTGGAAATATGAAGAGACAAACATCTTTTGGCTCTTCATATTCCTTGAAAAGGTGTTCCCTTTTAGTTTATAATATTGCCTCACCATTCCCTTTCACTAGTCAATTCATGCTTAAAATCGTTCATCCAGTGAGATCCCCCTGCAAGCCAAATGCACACTAACGAACTTATCCAGACTTTCTTCTCCTGTTCATTTGATTGTTCACCTGTTAAGTTCTCACAATTAAATTCTACTTATCAAAAGCTCCTTGCTTTATGGATGAGTGAATGAAAGCCTTGAAATCATGATTAATATAACCATGCAAAAGAACTTTTGATAGTAAGGAACATGAGTTATATAACTGTTTACATCTCTGAAAAGGTAGAATCTAGTATGTTGTTTATGATTGGTGAATTTGTTATCTAATATCATGGCCATATGCATGTATTATGTATTTTGTGGATCATAATAAACCTTATTTGAGTTGAAATTGTTGAGTTGGGGGGTTATGTAGCGTATTTGCTCATATACTTTGATGTGATAAAATTATAGGTGAGTTTTGAACTATTAAGGAGGAAGTCATTTTTGTTTTGATACGATAGGTAATAAATGGTACTTATACTCATTGTTACACTTCCTATGCTCTTGTGATTATAACCTTTAATGCCTCTTTAAGCTGTTTCACAACCTTTGCAGAAAGATTCAAGACACCTATTGGGCTCTCTGTTTTCTGCTACAATGATCTACTATGAGTCGTAGGTTTCTCTACGAGTCATAGTAGCCAGTCATAGAAGGGACAGTTGTCCAAGGTACATGAACTCTTGTCATGCAAGTTTCATCTATGACTCTTGCACCTATTATAGGTCGTGATGGTGGTTTCATGAGCCTAATTTGAATTTTTAAAGCATCTTTTGAACAAGATACGAGTGAATACTACGACTCATTAGTCACCCTAAGAGTCATGCCTACATCCTGAATCTGCAACGGTGAACCTGAGACAATGTTTCAAAGAGGGGTGAAGGGTGGTTTCCCCACCCCTAGATTCCAACCAAGGGATGACATATCTGAGGATGAGTAGTCAAATGATGAAATCAATGCGTACCTTTATACGGAGGCTAGCATTCCCTTACCACAATCACAATCACCTGGGATACCAAATGAAGGAGATAGGTCTTCCCTATCCAGCGAGGAGAGGATACAGGTATTTGCCATAGATTTAGTTGTTGAGAGAGCTCTAGCAATGGAGGGCAGGATCAATGCATTTGAGGCAAGAGTTCAGAAGAAGTTCGATGGAGCTAGGCTTGCAGATGTGAGTACATTCACTGAGAAGTTGGCTGACTTCAATGCCGACTTACTAAAGATGTTGGTAGCCCCTATCCCAGCCCAGAGGGAGCACTGGTAGGAGATGAGGCATTTGATTGGTTCGCCGATCGATCGGACACTAGAGGGAAGAGGCTTCTAGAGCATGCTTATCTAGAGTCGACCCCAAAGAGGCCAAGACCTGAGGAGGAGTAGCCCATACCTAAGGAGGTGGTGCAGGAGTCGGTTTTATTGGTGGCTATTCAGAGAGACCGAGCACAGCACACCCGCCAGGAGAGGGTCCTTCCAACACTAAAGTAGAGGAGAAGAGCCAGCCCCAGGACCCCACTGATCAACCAGAGACTAGTGCATGAGCACAAAGATGTTTGACTTCTTTTGACCCTAGTTTAATCTTAACATTTTGGATACTTTGTTCTCTTTTTAGACAATCTTTTTTTTGTGTGGTCTTTGGCTATGTTTTAATTATGATTATGTCGGATGTTATTTCACTTTTAGTTTGAATGTTTATTTTTGGTATTTAATCAATGTATGTATATCTTTCTATATTATATTGTTTTGTTTTTGTTTTTGTCTTTGCTTTGAGGATAAAGTATCATATTTTGGTGGGGCGGTAGAAGTTATAGATTAAGGTGAAGTCTAAGTAGCCTCAAGTCCATAACTTCCCCTATTTTTGATCCCAAGATTTTCTTGTTGTGTTTCTTTTTCCTTGTCGATGTTTAATATTTTGTTGAACTGGCATGTTTTTGGTAGTATAGATAATGGTAAAATTCATAGTATTAATTATCTATTGGCATATACATTATTGTTAGAGTGGTTTTCAATATTTTGATTAGAAATTGGGTACCCTAAAATATTTTGAGGTTGTTAGTATTGATGCATTCATACATTTTTTAGTATCTGACAATGTTTTTTATGATATTGTGAAGGTAAGCTGAGACTGAAAGCATGACCTGTAAGTCTATACTTGATTGTGGATGTAATTGCCATGCATGCTGTGAGATTATTTTGCTGCATTCATGCATATATTAAGGACTCGAAACTTTCCTTGTTACTCTAAAATTGGTTTGGTGATATGGTGGATATGGAAAGGACCATAGGCCTTTGTTCTTTGAATGAAACCACTTTTAGCCTAAAATAACCCACAATTTTAGTGAGAGAATTCCTGTTCTCCAAATTTTTTAGCTTATCATATAATCATTCTTTCTTGATACCTTGCTAGCTTGGCCTTGTCTAATGAAATACCTTTATATTGGCCCTGGTCTATCCTTGAACATGTGAACCATGATTGAGGCCAAAAGCCCAAGTTGAAGGTCACTGCAGTTGGTGGCCCTGGTTTGAGGCATAGATATTGTGTACTTCACCTGAGGCTAAAATCCTAAGTTGGGGGTGGCCCTTATTGTGGTAAAGTAAATGTGATAAGGTGGTTATTTGGGAAATCAAGAAGGAAAATGAAAAAGCATGAACTGAGTGAAGGAAAAGAAGAAAAGTGCCTTGATCTGAAAAGATGTGCAAAAATGAGCTTGAAATTGAGGCACATCTGTAGAAAGTAAAAGAACAGCCAGGAAAAGCTTAAAATGGTTGAATAAGCGAGGAATTAGTGAAATTGGATGGGTGGTGAAGGTAAAAGTGTTAGTAAGCATGGTTCAAGGATAGCTTCTAGTCACTAAATGCCTAAAATGCCATACCAAAGCACCATGAACCTATGTTACAAGCTTTTAAGTCCTAAAGTGATCCAAATCCACTTTGTCACCGAGCCGAAAGATTAGTATAAGGGCAAGCTTTGATATTAGTCATTGTGCTTGAATTTTAATTGCGAGAGTGAGAATGTTTCCTCAGTCCCTAATTTCTGCATATTCTTGAATGAGTATAAGGGGCTTCTTTCTATTGAGGGCATTTGCACTACTTGAGTGGTGTATGATGTGGAAGGTTAATGTTCCTTAGCTTATCAAAGTTGGATTGTCAGGTACCTCATGATGTTCTTCTTTGCTCTATAACTTTGCAACTCTTTTTTGAAAGTAGTAGTTGGGTACCTGAGTCAAATTAACTGTTGTATATGCCATTTATATAGTTGTTATGTAATTTTTTATATCTGCATAGATTGAGTCATTGCTTGAGGACAAACAACAAATCTGAGTTGAGGGCTTTGATGTGCTGTCAAATTACAATATATGTGATGCATAACACAAAGGATTTTGTGAGTTCTTAAAGAGACTTTTTAGTGTTTTGAAATTTTTTTGTTTTAATCTTGTAGAAAGTTAGGTTGACATGATTTTGAAGAAAAGTTGCAGAATTTGTAGAAGCACAGGCCATACGAGCACTCCTACGAGTCATAGCTCATGCTACGAGTCGTAGGTTGTGTTGTTACAAGAATCAGAGATTAAAAATCATAAATGTTCCAAGTGAATATCACTTCTACAAGTCCATCCTACTAGTCGTGAGACACATTATGACTCGTATAGGTAGACTCATAGTAGGAATCAGAATACCAAAATGTTAGACCAAAAACTGAAGACCAAGACTATATGACAAACATACGAGTCGTAGCACAAGTAAGGACTCGTACCTATGGGTCATATCAGTTTAGTCCAAGCTACCAAGAACCTGATTTGAGACCCCGACTACAACTTGCAAGCCAACCTATAAGTCATAATTGTGAAATTTATCAAAAGTTAGTTGTCTTTTCTGCTTGATTTCTAGGGTTTTTTTGTAAATACAATAAATAGTTCAAGTTTGGTTTATTTTGGAGAATTCGAATAGTTTACATTACTCTAATATATTTTTGAAGTTTTTCTTAGGTTTTATAGTAGATTAGTGTTCTATTTGGGAAAACTCATTCCGGGAATAGCAAATCTTGCTTTGTACTCATTGTTGATCAATCAAGCTTTTGACTTTGCAACTTGTGGTACTTATCTCCTCCATTGTTATTGGTGAAACTCTCCACTATGTCTACTATTTTCATTTTTGTGTGTTTTTTCTTATCCATGTGTAGCTAAGCACCCACAACTTGGGGTCATGGGATCTATGGGTAGTTGACTTATGATGACCTAGGCTTTGTGGGTATTTATGATTGGGGTTTTGAATGTTTTATCTATTTCCCTTCATGATAAATGTTATTTGATGATGTGATTCACTAATCATAGTTATGCTACCTATGGGAATCGAGTTAATGAACCATGGGGAACACAAATTCCCAAATTATTCCCAAAATTGAGTATTTTCTTGAATTTTAATTATTGTTCAATTTAAGTTATTCTTTGTATCACAACAAATCCCCTATCTAGAGATTGTAGTTATAGATACTAGGAATGATTAGCAGTGAGATCCTATAGTTAAGCCCTATATTACTTTTGGATTCGACCCTAACATCGGTTAGGTTAATTACTAACAGTGACCGCTTTCTTGTTGGAGTGTGACCATTAATCACCATGAAACCTCACTAACTCATGGATGTACAACCTTGCATAATCTTCAGCCACAAATGTGGTCATAACTGGTAGAGAGTGATATGATTTCGTCATCCTATCAACTACCACCTAAATGGAATCAAAACCTTTCCAAGTCTTGGGCAACCCAACCACAAAATCCATATTAATCACCTACCACTTCCAAGTGGGAATCTCTGTGTCTTGGGTTAGGTCACCCGTCCTTTGATGTTAGGCCTTAACTTATTGACAATCATACAACCGGATATGAATTTAGTAATGTCCCTCTTCTTGCCTCCACAACAATACATATCACTCAAGTTTCTATACATTTTTGTGGAACCGAGGTGGATAGAATAAGAAGAAGTATGGGCCTCATCAAGGATTTTCTCCCCCAAACCATCAACACAAGCCACACATAACCTACCTTGGTACGTAAAAGCCCTATCTCCCCCTTAGGAAAAAACCTCTAATTTTCCCTCTTTTACCAAGACCTTTAATTCAAGCAAAGAGGAGTCAAGATCATGGTTTGCTATCACCTCATTAACCAAAGATATTTTAGAACCACCTACAATAACAACACAATTACCCACATCTTCCAACCTAATCCCTAATCTATCCAATCAATGCACCTCCCTAGCCATCTCCCTATCACCACCATCCACATGAACTAGGCTACCCATTGACACCCGACTCAAAGCATCCGCCACCATATTTGCCTTACCCGGATAGAACTTCTAATTCACCCCATACAAATAATGGCGCAAAATCTTTAGTGCAAACATAACGGCAGCTAACTCTAGATCATGGGTAGGGTAATTCCATTCATGCTGTTTGAGTTGTCTAGAAGCATAGGCTATGACCTTACCATTTTGCATTATCACACAACCCAAGCCAACTCTAGATGCATCACAATACATAACAAAACCCTCAAGCCCATCCAGTAGTGACAATATAGGTGCAGACAAAAGACTATCTTTCAATGTTTGAAAGTTTCTCTCACATTCATTGGTCAATACAAACTTAACCTTCTTTTTATTCAATTTTATCATAGGGGAAGCCATGGAGGAGAACCAATCCACAGACCTTCTATAGTAACTCCCAAGGCCCAAGAAACTCTTAATATACAATGGGGTGATTGGTCTTGGCCAATTTTGTAATTACATTGGTCTTCTTAGGATCCACCTTAATACCATCCCCTGACACCACATGACCCAAGAATGCAACCTTGTTTAACAAAAACTCATACTTGTCATATTTGGCATGTAAGTTCTCCTCCTTTAATCTTTGCAACAAAATCCTTAAATGACCCATACCCTCCTCTCTCTACTATGTGAATAGATAAAAATATCATCAATGCAGACCACAACAAAGGAATCAAGGTAGGGTTTAAAGACCCTATTCATTAGGTCCATGAAGATGGCCGGTGCATTAGTCAACCCAAAAGACATCACAACAAACTCATAAAGCCTATATCTAATCGGAAGGCCTTCTTAGGGATATCACACTCCCTCACCCTCACTTGAAGGTACCAAGACCGAAGGTCAATCTTAGAGAAAAAGCTAACCCCTTGCAATTGGTCAAAAAAGTCATCAATTCTTTGAAGAGGATATCTACTCATTGTAGTGGCCCTATTAAGTTGCTGATAATCAATGCACATTTTAAGTGACCCATCTTTCTTCTTTACAAAAAACATTGGTGCACCCCAAGGTGATTGGCTAGGTCTAATAAATCCCTTTTCCAACAAATTTTTCAATTTCTCCTTTAACTCCTTCAACTCTGCCAGGGCCATACAGTAAGGGGGAGTGGAGAAGGGTTGAGTATCTGGAAGGAGATCTATATTAAAATCTATCTCCCTCTCGAGAGGGACACTGGAAAGGTCATTTTTTGGGAAGACATCAAGAAATTCGTTTACAACGGGGACTTTGGACTCCACATCTTTAACCCTCACCAGACGATATAAACACCCTTTAGAGATCAACTTATGGTCTTTAGAGCATGAAATGAATCTACCGTTGACCACAACATCTTGGCTTTCCTATTCAAGGACAAGTCCATTAGGAAATTAAAACTTGACCCTATGGGTTCTACAATCAATAGAAGCATAGTAGGCATGCAACCAATCCATCCCAAGAATGACATCAAAGTCTACCATATCTAATTCAACAAGATCACAAGGCAACAACTTATGCAAAATGCAAATAGGACAATTCCTATAAACTTTCCTAGCAATAATAGAGGCACCAATAGGAGTAGATACTTAATATCACTTAATATCACTTCTGCAACTCGGGGATAATATCTAACTTTTTAGCAACGAAAGGGGTAACAAAGGAAAGAGTGTCACCCGGATAAATCAAAGCATACACATCAAAGTCAAAGATTTTCAACATACCAGTACCAACCCATTTGCCATCCATGTAGAGAATAATATCAATTGTGCCTTGGGGTACCACCTCTCCCCAATGGGATTTCATCACCACCCTAAACCTTGCCACGGTTTCTTGGACAATCTACCTTCTTGTGACCAAGCTCCCTACATTCATAGCATGCATTGGAACCCTTCAAACATGGTTCTCCATAGCTCCTTCCATATTTGGGGAACACATCAATAGGAGCCGCCCCACCAATACCTAGAGGCCTAGGGAAGTCCTTAGCGAACCCCCTATTAATAGCATGAGGAGGCCCTTGGCATTGATGAAATTTAGCACCCTTTTGGAATTTACCCTTAAATCGGGCCCTCTTGGCCTCATGTCCCCTCCTCTTCCTCAATTTCTCCTCCTCCATTTGCTCGACATAGGTCATCAACCGAGACATGTCCATGTCACTAATTAGCATGGCAGACTGGCGTTCTTAACTTACCTCGTCAAAGACCCCCATAACATATTTATTCATCCTAAATCTAGGAACGATCACCAAGTGTGGAGCATATTTTATAAGTTGATTCAACTTGATGGCATATCCCTCAGACTCATCGCACCATACTTCAAGTTCATAAAATCGACCAACATTGCTTCCCTAAGCTCAAGAGGGAAAAATGGATTGAGGAAAGCCAATTTGAATTCTTCCCAAAGCACCACATAACAATTTTCCCATACTAAATTTAGCTCATACTAAATTTAGCTACCCTTTTGAGTTGGTATGCCACCAACTCAACTTTTTTATTCAGCGTAATTCCTATGATATTAAAGATTTTGTAGACCTCATCAATGAATTTTTATGGCTTTATCCACCTTTCACCCATGGTAAACAAGAAGAATCATACTCATGAAGTCTCTTACACTAGCTACCAGGGTAGTAGCATAAGGGGCTTGGGCCCCTTATTGGACTTTATTGGAAACCATTTGGGAAAGCATAGTAAGAGCATCCCGGAGCTCATATTCCATTCATCTTGGCACTACAAGGATATATAGAGACTTGATGAATATTTATTGGTAGAATGGAATGAGGAAAGGCATTGCTTAATTTATCTTGAATGTGCTAATTTCCAACAAGTCAAACCTGAACATCAAAGGTCAGGCAGCCTAGCACAAGATATTGATATTACTACTTAGAAATGTAAAGAGATCAACTTGGACTTCATAGTGGGTTTTCTGAAGACCCAAAAGCATTTTGAATCCATATGGATGATAGTTGAATGTATGACAAAGTCGCTCAATTCTTAGTGGCCAAGACTACATTCAATGCCAAAGATTATGCCTACTTGTATATTTGAGAGTTGGTGAGGTTGCATGGGGTCCCATTATCCGTCATGACAGATTGTGGAGTTAGTTCACCTCTCACTTTTGGAAGTACTTTCAAAAGGGACTTAGTACTAATGTGAACTTGAGTATCGGCTTTCATCCCCAAACTGACAGGCAAGCTGAAAGGACTATTCAGACATTAGAAGTCATGTTGAGAGCTTATGTCTTGGAGTCTAAGGGTAGTTGGTATGAGAATTTTCCACTTTTCAATTTTTCCTACAGCAATAGATTCCATGCAAGTTTTAGTTTGGTACCATTTGAAGCATTGTATGGTAGACAATGTAGATCGCCTATCAAGTAGTTCTAAGTCGGTGAAGTGGCATTAATAGGATCAGAGTTGGCAATGAATGTTTTAGAGAAAATTAAAAGAATAAGGGAAAATGGTGAATGATCCAAAGCCAACAAAAAGTCCTAATCATGTGAGAATAATGAAACTTGATTTCCAAGTTGGTGATTAGGTCTACATGAAGGTGTCTTTGATGAAAGGTGTGATCCTGTTTGGTAAGAGAGGGAAATTGAGCCCTAGCTATGTGGGGCCTTATAAGGTGGTTAGAAGGGTGGGAAAAGTGGCATATGATTTGGATCTACCCAAGGAGATATATTTGATTATCTAGGTTTCCATGTGTCGATATTGAGAAAAATCATATGTGATCCAAGCTCCATAGTTCCTTTGCATGATGTGAACATTGAAGAGGATTTGAATTATGAAGAGGTACTGATTGAAATTCTAGACCAGTAAATTAAAAACCTAAGGAAGAAGGAAGTTGCATCCATCCAAGAGCTTGAGAAATCAACAAGTTGAGGGTGCTATATTGAAAGCAAAAGAAGATATGATGAAGTATTATCCATAACTATTCCACTTTAATCAAGCCTAAGGTAGTAAGAAGTTCTTCGTAAATCCTCTAATTCCTCACATTTTAGATTTTAAATGGTGTAAGGACACAGACTTTGTGAGAGCATTCAATGCGTTAATATGAGTTTTGGAAGTGTGTAAGATATTGGGCATACTTGTGTATGGTTTTGGGTGGATGTTTCGTATCCATCCAAGGAACGTCCCACGAGCTGTCGTCCTCACCACTATCATGGAAGGGGCCTTAGAAAATGCCCCAAACTACCCAGCAAATATTTTAGCTAAGGAAAGCCACAAGGAGACCTTGTATAGGTAGTGTGGCACTTTACGAGCCATGTGGCATCTCGTGTAACCTCCCATGAGCTGTTGGGAGGTGCCTCATGAAGTTCTAATTGCAAAATATTTTTTCCAAGTAGAAAATGCCCATCTCGAAACTTGCATCACTTGCATGAGCACTTGCATGACCCGTGTTCCCTTCAATAGTGTCAACCTTCATGGACAACTACAAGGTCCATCGACCTTTACATAAGCTGTGAGGCTCTTTATCAGGATCCCTAGGCTCTTTTTGAAGCTCGTTTCATTAGTGGGTTTCTTCTAATTTTTGTTATTAGTAAGGGTTGTTTATGACTTTATAACATATAGTGAACCCTTGAAAAGGCCTATACTATTCTATTCTTATTCAAATTCATTTTGCATACTTAGAATATTCAAACTCTCTCATCTAAAGAATTCCTCTTAAGTGAGCGATTGGGGATTTAGCATAGATCTCAAGAAGGCTCTTCTTCTTCAATTACGCTTTTCTAATAAGTTTCATTCCTATCAATAGAAATATCTCTTTCTTCTGGTCGTGTGTCTTTAAAGATTTCATCTTGATTCTTCTTAATTATCTGAGGTATGTGTGATTGATTCATGGTCCCTTTCAACCATGAAGACCCTAAACTCCTTTACTACCTATGCTATTATTGATTTAATCATGAATCTCTATTTCACATGCTATTCTCTCATTATTCATGGAATACGAAAACATGAGCATTAATATTCATGAAAGATTATGATATAGGTTAAGAACCAATTATGTTCATGAATAGCTTTGATGAAAGCATGGTTATGATAAGATCATAAAATGTTATGATATGGCCCTTTAAGAAACCTTTGGTGTTTACACCAATATAATATTTGTGAAAGCGCTATTCCTATACATGGAAGTCTGATATGAGAAATGATTTGGTTCTTTAGCCCTAGTGTGCATGATTATAAAAAATATTGGTTGTTAAACCAAAGTATACATTGAAATGACTTATGCCTCTTTTGAAAGCACACAGCCACACACACACACACACACACACACACACACACACACACACACACACACACACATATATATATATATATATATATAT
>JAOTQR010050015.1:0-14674 GCA_025774065.1 Solanum ossicruentum
ATATTGAGATTATGCTTATCTATTGCCTATTACTATGCATTTTGACTATATTGACTTATGTCTTGTTGCATTGCATCTTACATACTTAGTACATTCAAACATACTAACGCACACTTTATGCCTGCATGATACCACCATATGGGGACCAGAGCTCCTCTTGATTATCCTCCACGTGGCTAGTGAGATTACTCGAAGTTAAGCTTAGAGTCCTCAAGTTCAGGGACACTATCTACTTTGTCTTGCTATTTCTAAGACTTCTTTATGTTGAACATTTGACATTATGAGGGTAAGCCCGGAAAGTATCTTGGCCCCTACTCCATTCCAAGTTTAGAGGTGTATGTTGGATATTATGATATTATTGTGTTATGAGCTTGACTCTTATGCTTTGTTTATATTCAAAGACTTCCCTTATTCCCGTTTTCCTTTATTTATATCTGTTGCTGTTATTATTTTGCTTTTCTGACCAAGTATGTGTGATTGATATGCCAAGAGACTTGTTTGGGGTTCCTTCGGGTTCCCCATACGTCGTGTCACGTCTAGGCCCTAGGCTTAGGTCGTGACACATAAATACTGGTGGTGTATTTGTTAGGCCAAATGACATCGCCACAAATTTAAAATGCCCATATCTAGTCCAAAAAGCCATCTTAGGAATGTCACACTCCCTTACCCTCATTTCGTGGTACCCGGACCGAAGATCAATCTTAGAAAAATGACTAGCCCCTTGCAGTTGATCAAATGGTCATCTATCCTTGTCAAAGATATTTGCTCTTTATTGTGACCTTAGTGAGTTGCTGGTAGTCGACGCACATTCTGAGTGAGACATCTTTCTTCTTTACAAACAACATCGGTGCACCCAAAGGTGAATTGCTAGGCCTTATAAAACCTTTCTCCAACTAATCCTTCAACTGATCCTATAACTCCTTTAACTCTGTCGAGGACATATAGTAAGGAGGAACAGAAATAGATTGAGTATCAAGGAGGAGATCTATAACAAAATCTATCTCCCTTTCAGGAGGGACACCGGGAAGTTCATCGAGATAGACATCAAGAAACTCATTGATAACCGAAACCGACTCAATAGGAGGGACTTTAGACTCAATATCCCAAACCTTTATGAGATGATAAATGCAATGCTTGGTAATCAATTTCCAGGCCTTAAGACCAGAAATAAATCTACCCTTGATCGATGAATTATGATCTTCCCACTTAAAGATGGGCTCACTAGGAAATTGGAACTTAACCATACGAGTTCTACAACCAATGGAAGCATGATATGCATGTAACCAATCCATCCCAAGAATGAATTCAAAATCCACCATGTTAAGTTCTACAAAATCACAAGGCAACATTTTATGCAATATCGAAACGGGGAAACCTCTATAGACTCTTCTGGGAACAATGGACTCACCATTGAGGGAAAACACTTCAAATGGTTCACACAACAATTAATTACACACATGAAACATGTGAGCAACCAAAGGAGTAATGAAAGAGAGAGTAGCACCCGGATCCAATAAAGCATACACATCATAATCATAAATCCTTAACATACTGGTAACAATATCGGGCACCTCCTCTGCTCCTTGTCTCCCTTGGAGGGCATAGAACTGGTTGTGTCATGGAGCACCCCCTTGTTATCCTCCTTGTGCCCTTTGATCAACTAGAGCACCTTGCCCTTAGGGATGACCATTCTTTCCTTTGTTGTGAGCGTAGGGGCAATCAAAAAGCTTGTGGCCCACTCTTTCACACCCACAACAAGCATTTGAATCCCTCAAGCATTTGCCACCATGATTTGTTCCACATTTTGGGTACCTTGGAAAAGTTATCCCACCATTGCCACCTTGAACCTTAGGGACGGGCACGCTATCACTAGCAAACCTTTTGTTTTGAAAATTATAGGATCCTTGGCCTTGGAATTTATGACCTTATTGGAAATGACCACCCTTAGCACCTTGGAAACCACCATCATACCAATCCTTCTCGGAATCCCCACTCCTTCTCTTCCTAAGCTTTTCCCTTTCAAGTTGCTTGGCATAAGTCATAAGCTGAGACAAATCCATATCACCTATAACCATAGTGGTGCGACATTCTTCATTCACCAAGTCAAATACCTTTGACACAAACTTGTTCATCCTTGTCCTAGAGTCAGAAACCAAGTGAGGAGCATATTTAGAAAGCTTGTTGTACTTGGGAATACTCCCTCACACTCATGGAGTCTTGCTTGAGATTCAAGAACTACATCATCTTCACTTCTCTCAATTGAATAGGGAAGAATCAATTAAGCAAGGCAGCCTTGAATTCCTCCCATGGAATGGGGTCATCATTCCTCCTTTCAAGTTTCCATTGAGTATACCAAACTTGTGCAACACCCTTGAGTTGATAGACTGCAAGTTCCACCTTATCCTTCGAGCTCACCCCTATAATAGCAAGCACTTTGTATATCTCATCAATGAATTCTTGGGGTCTTCCTTTGTTTTGGAGCCATGGAACTCTGGAAGGTTCATCCTTGTGAAATCCCTAACTCTTGAAGCTAGGGTCAGAGCATGAGGAGCTTGGGCTCCTCTATTCAACTGGTTGGTCATGGCTTGTGTCAACATGGAAATGACGTTGTTGTATTCGACATACGTAACCCCTTTCGCTTGGGGGCATTGAGGAGTCAGATGAGCCAGACCCTCCTCAGTTGTGGGATCTTGTTGATCAAAAGACCAGCCATTAGGGAAGGAAATCTTATTTTAAATCTGAGACATGACATAGATCATGAAAAAGTGAACCATTTCCTAAAACACCTCATAGCCTCCCATTCGTAATTGTGGCGCACTTCACAACTATGAACAATACTCTACTTGATGTGGTGTGTTGGATTTCTGAGGACCATTTATAAACCTAGTGCTTTCATACCAAGCTTGTCATAACCCAAGCCTTGGGCCTAGATGTGACACGACGAACAGGAACTCGAAGGGATCCCCAAACAAACCTCTTAAGAGTACATAGCACATACTTGGTTTCATGGAAACAATAATAAACATATGTCACATAATTTCTAAGAGAAATGGGACCTTTGACTCATGCTAAGTGGATGACGTAGGGAAGTGGACAAACATTAATCTCATAGCAAATAAGTCTAAGGGGCGGGTAAGTATGACTCACACTATGGGACATTTAGGGACTTGGTACTTCCATCACATCCATCCACATACAACAAGCATAGAAGGGAAATGTGACTAAGGGAAGTCTTCATAATTACATAAAGATAATAGGAGCCAAGCTCGATGCATAAACATCCATATCCAACAACACATTTAGTATGAGTGGAACGGGGATGAAGATATCTCCTGGGCTCACACTCAAAAGATAAAAGAAGGTATAAAATAGATAAGTCTTAGCAAATCATGAAATGAATGTTGTCCCCAGAGTGGAGGACTAAACAATAGCAATCTTCGTGTGATCTGGCTTGTGGAAAAGGAGGATAAATAGGAGCTCCAATCCCTATATGGTTAGGTCATGTAGGAAAAAAGTATGCGTTAGTACTTGGAATGCACTAAGTATGCGAGGTACAATGTAACAAGGAACATAAGCCATAATAATCAAGATGCATAATCATAATCAATAGACATAAGCTCAATATGACATGTATTAGCAATACTTAAATCAAATCATGCATGAAGATAGTTGAACTTGCATAATATATCATACATATACGGGAGGAGACCTTAATTGACATATAAGACCAAGCAAGCTACTACCTAGAATCCCGATGTTCACTCTAACATCGGATGAAGAGGTGGTCTACTTGCAAAGGTAAACCATGCATAACCCCACACAGTGGGTCATAAAATAGTTGGATCTACTAGTAAAAGCCTATTTAGGAAAATAATACAAACCTATGGTGGCACATAGTTAAGATACCAAGACTTTGATAAACCTTAGGCCTCAATCGGTGCTAAGTCTAGATCCACAAAATACTTTGAAATAATCATAAAATAAATCATAACTTGCATAAACTATAGAACATGATAAAATGGCATGAGTAGCTCATTCAAATGCATAACCCCTGCATGTGGCATATACCTTGTACTAGAGTGTAAAAACATAACATAGAACATAACTTCTTCTAGTAGACATGCATTGCGCATGAGTGTAGAGATTGTAATAGGCATAGCTTCTACACATGGTGTATACCTTGTACTATAGGGTAAAAACATAACACAGGACATAACCCCTTATAGTAGGCATCACAATAAACATGAGGGTAGAGATTGTAATATGCATGACCCCTTCTAGTGAGCTTTAGATAGTACATGAGAGTAAAATAGTTATTATGCATGACTTCTTGATGTTGACATGATTCACTCATAAGAGGATAAAAGTATAAAATGAGGGCTCAACATTTTACTTACAAATCATATAAACGTTTCATGAGTTTAATACATGTTTAGGAGCCCATAATTTATCATAACATGTTTGTCTTATAATTCATGCAGAAATCTTTCATCAACATAAGAATACTTGTCAAGTAGATATAGTCAAACATGGTGGATATATGCACATTCACTTAAAATCATGCAATTCATGAGTATGAGACAAGAGAAAAGTAAAATCAACTCATTTAAAATTATTCAAATCAACCCACCATTATAATGGAAACACCCTAGTTTTGAGTATCATGGAAACCAACTAAAATCCATAAGTTCCTTTATCACTTTTCATGGAATCATAGAGAATATAACTTTGATATCATAAAAATTCATCACAAAGTCAAACACCAATAATATTTTGGCATAAATCATCATTGCTTGAAGAACCCAAATAGAAATCATGTGTACAATGCATAATAATATCATCATGAGAAAGAGTTCGTAAATACCCATAAAATAATCCATAAATCTATGTAGTTGGAGAAGAATATGGTTGTGCTTGTGGGAAGGAAGGTTCCCACAATCAAACCCACATACCTTGATAAGGGACAGAAAACCTCTAAAAAATGATGAGAAACTTAGACCCTAGCTTGCACCTTCTTTGTTGAAGCCTTGAGGGAACTTGAGAGTGTTTGAGAGAGTTTAAAGAATTAGGGTTTTAGGGAATGATAGGGAATAGGATGAATTAAGGTTGTATATACTGATATAGAGCATAGACGGGGTCAAAACGACGTAGTTTGGACTGAGAAAAGGGAGGAAAGATTGAATTTAGGCCTATTAAAATCCTGGCCAGATGGGCCTACGAGACCCCGTCTATAGGTTGTACAGCATTCTATAGGCTATAGGTAGGTGTCTTTGGATCGATTCTCAGAGACCCCCTCTTCTCAAATCCTCCCTTTATGATAGGATCTACGATTCGTAGATAGATTTATGGGTGGTAGATAGGTTTCATCTAATGGCCTATTTTCAAACTTTAGAGACTTTCTTTCTCTGATTCTCATTCTATGAGACCCATTTTATGGGTTGTAATTCGCCTAACGAGCCATAAAATCCCTTCGTAAACATTAACAGTTCAAATTTTCTAAGCTTATTTCTTACATCTCTCCTACCCCCATGAGTGGAGTCTTACAACTTCAGTTTACCTGTTATACTATTTTCACTTATGTCTTTACTTTAAAGGTGAGACTGGGACATGTCTTCGTCCCCATCCTATTCTACGATCTAGAGGCATTGTTGGACATAAACTAAAGTCTATGTACAATCTTGTTATGTGTTATGACTATTGTTTATGAAGACTATGTTTATGTCTATCTCATGTTGATGGTGCTATGAAAATATGCTTATGATGAGATATGGGAATTTCAAAAGTTTTAAGTCCCTTCTATCCCCATTGCATGAGTCAAATTACCTGCCCCTTAGCCTCTATGTGCTATGTGAATTCATGCAAATCCCTTTCCCTATGACATCCCTATAGCTTGAGTCCAAAGCCCAGTTTCCCTTAGACTTATGTGCTTATTGTTTAATTTTTTGATTTTGAACCGATGATGTGTATATGGATTCTATGAGGCTTGTTTGGAAACTCTCGGATTCTCATTTGCCATGTCACGCCTAGGCCCTAGGTTTGAGTCATGACAACTTCATTAGTGAATTACCAAAGGTGGATAAAAAGCATCAATCATGGTTGTGGTTGACAGGTTCTCAAAATACGATATATTTGTTGTTGCCCCTACTTTATATTCTTCTAAAGTAGTTGCTGAGTTATTTTATAAGCATGCTGTAAAAAATTTGGTGTTTTATTGGATATTTCGAGTGATCGTGATGCTAGGTTCACTGGTAGATTTTAGACTTCTTTGTTCAATATGATGGGTACTGATTTGAAGATATCAATGGAAAACCACCCTCAAATTGATGGATAAAAAAAATAATCAATCATCTATTTGAAGAATACCTCAAACAATATGTGACTGCAATCTAGAGGAATTGGGTTGAGATGTTGGATGAGGCACAACGCAGCTTAAGAAAGGCATCAAAATAAATGCAAAAGTATGCTAATAGAGATCGATGTTCTTTAGAGTTCCAAGTTGGTGACAAGGTGCTGCCAAAGTTGACTCCATAGATTTGGAAGAAAATTAGTAGCAAAATAGTTTATCGCTAATTGGTTGCAAAATATGATAGAACCTTTGAAGTGGTAAAAAAGTGGGTGAAGTTGCTTATCAGTTGAATCTGCCGGAAAAACATAAGATTCACTCCATATCCCATATGAGGTTTTTGAAGCCTTTCTATAGAGATGTGGAGGATCCAACAAGGTTGGCATCCAGATGTGCTCTGAAACGACTCCAAAAAGTGCCCAAAAATGTGCCTCGAAAGTCCCTAGAATCGTAATTTATATATATCTAAAAATCTGTTTGTTATTTTGAAATTTTAACTTCATATTTATGTTCTGGGGGTCAAATTGAGTGGGGGATGAGTCTAACCCCGATTTTAAGCAACCAAATTGAATTATGATTTTCCAAGTGAGGCTGAAAATAGTGGGCTTTTCACATCACTACCGCAACATGCCTCTGTACAATTTTGGGTGACTATTTTTCCAACTCAGTCCAAGACTTTTAAGTCTTAGGCCTAACTATTCCCAAACATGTATTTAGCTATACTTATCCATATTCCACCTTCATATCATCCTAAACATTCCCCAATACTCACTCAAACACTTAGCCATATTTTTCACTCCTAAATTCAAGTCTCAAAGCCCCTTCTGGATCTAAGGATTTCCTTCAAGCATCAAGCCTCCATTTTCGATCTTCACCAAGAGTTTCTCTAAGGCTAAGGTATGTGAGTTTCAACCTTAGGTCCTTTCACCCATGTTGCCCTAATCTCCTTTTTACTCAATTTGTAAGATTTAAAATTGATTTTACAAATGGGTTTACTAGCATGAACTTGTCTATGAACTATGTTAAAGTTATATGAAATTGTGTCTGTTTTTCTATGTTTTGAGCTATAAATCTTGCATCTAATGTAATGTTTGATGATGAGTTTTGATTTGTATTGCTTGCAGGAGTTGCATGGTGTGGATTGATAGTTTTACAATGGATTTTTCTTGCATGATTTCACTATTGAATTGCATGGTTTTATACTAGCACTGCACACCCTCTAAGTGTTTGATAAAATGTCTGATGTTGTTTTTTGATGAATTTAAGGTCCAAAGCGGGGATATGATATGAATGACTATATGATGTTTAGTAGGGCTTGTATATATAATATACTCTATATAACATGTTGCATTAGACCATGCTCGATCCGGGGGGACTAAGAGCCCGGATAACCTTGTCAGGGGAGGGGGGAGTTAGTACTTTGATATCCAATCAAGGGGTTAGTGCCTTGATAACCTAGATGGGGGTTTGTACTCATCAACCATGTGAGGGGTTTGTACTTCATCACCAGGATGATAGGGTGAGGTTATCACTAATTATGTGAGGGGTTTCTACCACACCACCAGGGTGATAGGGTCATCATCAACCTACCAGGGAGTTTGTACTTTGGAAATATTTCTTGGTCTCTTCTACACATATAATATCCTATATAAGCATGACTTACTTAAGCATGTTTTACTTGAGCATTGATCATACATGCCATATTGTCACATTATACCTAATGCCTGTGGTTATGCATTTTGATCATGATGCCTATCTCTTGTTACATTTCATCCTACATACTTAGTACATTCAAAAGTCCTAACACATACTCATGCCTACATGATATAACCATATAGGAATCGGAGCCTAAGTTTATCATCCTCCTCCACGTGGCTAGTTTGGTACTACTCAATCTAGTTGGTGAGTCCTCTACTCCAAGAATGTTTATCTATGTTTCTCTTGTTATGTATAGAGAAACTCTTTTTTATGTTCTATTTTGACTATAGGGTGAGCTCAGTTGCTTTTTCTTGGCCCTGCCCCCGCTCTTATTTAAGTAAGAGAGGTGTTTGTTGGACATGTTATGTATCTATACGAGCTTTGACTCCTTGTCTCTTGATTATGATGTTATGCAAGTTTTCCCCTTAGTCCTATTGTCTCCTATTCTTACTCTCTATGTCTTTTATATGCTTCCACGACCAATGATATGTAATGATAAGTTAAAAGGCTTGTTTGGGGTTCCTTCGAGATCCCCATTCGTCATGTCACATCTTGGTCCTACGCTTGGGTCGTGACAAACTTGGTATCAGAGAACTATATTGATATATCCTTGGAGTCCAATACACCACATTGATTAGAGTCCTATTTATGGTTGTGAGGCGTGCCATGACTATGAATAGGAGGCTATGAGACGTTTTAGGAAATGTTTCCCTTCTTCATGTTCTGTGTTATGCTATAGAGTTGTAATAAGATTTTCCCCCATAATGATTATTCTTTTCTATGCTAGATCATTCCTAACACTCGAGGAAAAAGGGCCCGAACTCCAAAGGAGCAACCTACCAATGGTGAGCTCCGCGATGCTCTCACTATGCTTGCCCAAGTTGTGGCCAACTAAGTCAATCAAGGGGACCAAGCCCCTCATGCTACTACCCCGGGAGCTAGGGAAAGGGACTTCATGAGGATGAATCCTCTGTGTTCTATGGGTCAAAAGTGGATGAAGATCCACAAGAGTTCATTGATGAGGTCTGCAAGATTTTGAATATCATGGATGTTGGGCCGAATGAAAAGGCAGAGTACCAACTCAAAGGGGTAGCCCAAATATGGTATGACCAATGGAAAAGGGAGAAGGGAAATGGTAATGCGGTGCTTTGAGAGGGGTTCAAATTGGCATTTCTTAATTGGTTCTTCCTGCTTAATCTTAGGGAAGTCAAGTTGGTAGATTTTATGAATTTGAAACAAGGTTCCATGAGTGTGAGGGAGTATGCCCTCTAATTCAACCAACTTTCAAAGTATGCTCCTTATTTGGTGGCCGATCCTAGATCTTGGTTGAATAAGTTTGTGTTGGGGGTCTCCGACTTGGTGGGTGAAGAATGCCAGTCTGCCATGCTAGTTAGTGACATGGACTTAGCCCGATCGATGGCATATGCCGAACAAATGAAAGGGGAAAAGTTGAGGAAGAGAAGGGGACATGAGGCCAATAGGGTTCATTTTGAGGGTAAGTTCCAAAAGGGTGCTAGATTTCACTAAGGGCAAGGGTCTTCCCATGCTACTAATAAGGGGTTTGCCAATGATTTCCCTAGGCCCCAAGGTATTGGTGTTGTGGCTCCTATTGATGTGTGTCCTAAATGTGGAAGAAATCACAGAGACCCATGTTTGAAAGATTCTAATGCATGCTTTGAATGTGGGGAGCTTGGTCACAAAAAAGGTGGATTGTCCAAGAAACCATAACAAAAGCCGGGGTATAAAATGTAGTTCCATAGGGTAGGGTGGTCATCAAGGTGGTGCGCCAATGTACAATTGATTTTATGCTCTACATGGGAGCCAAGGGGTTGGTGAGTTTCCCGATGTTGTTATTGGTGTGTTAAAAATCTTTGACTTTGATGTATATGCTTTGATTGAGCCAGGTGCCACTCTTTTCTTTGTTGCCCCTTTTGTTGCTAAAAAGTTCCATGTTGACCCCAAGTTGTTGCATGATTCATATGAAGTGTCTACTCCTATTGGTGTATCTATTATTGCCAGGAAAGTTCATAGAAATTGTCCTATTTGCATCTTGCACAAAATGTTGCCTTGTGATCTTGTTGAATTAGACACATCGATTTTGATGTCATTCTTGGGATGGATTGGTGGCATGCCTGCTATGCTTCTAGTGATTATAGAACCCATAGGGTCAAATTTCAATTTCTAAATGAACCTATCCTTTAGTGGAAAAGTCAAGATGTGGTGGTCAAGGGTAAATTCATCTCTTGCATTAAAGCTCATAAGTTGATCTCTAACGGGTGTGCTTACCATCTTGTGAGGTTTAAGGGTGTGGAGTTAAAGTCCTTCCCATAGGGTTGATTCTAGTTGTAAATGAGTTTATTGATGTCTTCCCAAATGACCTTCCCGGTGTTCCTCCCAAAAGGGAAATACACTTTGGCAAAGACCTCCTCTCCCATAGTTAACCCATTTCTATTCCCCCTTACCATATGGCCCAGGCGGAGTTAAAGGAGTTGAAGGAACAGTTGAGGGACTTGTTGGAGAAGGTATTTATGAGACCTAGCCAATCACCTTGGGGTACTTCGATGTTGTTTGTGAAAAAGAAAGATGGGTCCCTTAGGATGTGTATTGACTACCGACAACTCAATAGGGTCACCAACAAGAATAGGTATCCTCTCCCAAGGATTGATGATTTGTTTGACCAATTTCAAGGGGCTAGCCATTTCTCTAAGTTTGATCTTCGGTCCGGGTATCATCAAGTGAAGGTGAGGGAGTGTGACATCCCCAAGATGGCCTTTCGGACTAGATATGAGCATTATGAGTTTGTTGTGATGTCTTTTGGGTTGACCAATGCACCTACCATCTTCATGGACCTAATGTATAGGGTCTTCAAACCCTACCTTGACTCCTTTGTTGTGGTCTTCATTGATGATATTTTGATCTATTCACATAGTAGGGAGGAGCATATGGGTCATTTTGAGGGTTGTTTTGCAAAGATTGAGGGAGGAAAAATTGTATGCCAAGTATGAAAAGTGTAAAGTTTGGTGGGAGGTTACTTTCCTAGGTCATGTAGTGTCGGGGGATGGTATTAAGGTGGGTCCTAAGAAGATCGATGTGATTAGAAATTGGCCTATACCATTGACCTCATCAGATATTAGTAGTTTCTTGGGCCTAGCGGGCTACTATCGAAGGTTTGTGAATGGGTTTTCCTCCATTACTTCCCCTATGAAAAAGTTGACTTAAAAGAAGGTTAAGTTTGTGTGGACTGATGAATGTGAGAGGAGCTTCCAATTACTGAAAGATAAGCTTGTGTCCGTTCCTATATTATCACTACCGAATGGGCCTAAAGGATTTGTGGTGTATTTGTGATGCTTCCTGGGTTGGTTTGGGTTGTGTGTTGATGCAAAATGTTAAGGTCATAGCTTATGCTTCTAGACAACTCAAAGTAAATTAAAGTAACTACCCTACCCATGATCTAGAGTTAGCCGCCATTGTGTTTGCATTAAAGTTTTGGCATCACTACTTGTATGGGGTGCATGTTGGTGTGTTCACCAATCATAAAAGCCCCCAATATGTGTTCACTCAAAAAGATCTCAACTTAAGACAAATGAGATGGTTAGAACTTCTTAAAGACTATAAAATGAGTGTGCATTATCATCCGGATAAGGAATATGTGGTGGCGTATGCCTTGAGTAAGGTGTCCATGGGTAGCCTAGCTCATGTTGATGGTAGTGAGAAGGAGATGGCTAGGGAAGTACATCGGTTGTCTAGGTTGGGGGTTAGGTTGGAAGAGGTTGGTGATGATGGTGTTGTTGTTGATGGTTCTAAGTCTCCTTTGGTTGATGAGGTGATGACAAAACAAGACCATGATCCCTTCTTGTTAGAATTGAAGGCTTCGGTGAAAGAGGGCAAGGTGGAGGTTTCCTCTCATGGGGGAGAAGGTGCCCTTAGGTACCAAGGTAGGTTGTGTGTGCCTTGTGTTGACTGTTTGAGGGAGAAAATCCTTGACGAGGCCCATAATTCTTCTTATTCTATACACCCCGGTTCCACCAAAATGTATATAGACTTGAGGGATGTGTATTGGTGGGGAGTCATGAAGAGGGACATTGCTAAATTCGTTTCCAGTTTCCATAGTTGTCAACAAGTCAAAGTCGAACATCAAAGGCCGGGTGGTCTAACCCAAGACATTGAGGTTCCTACTTGGAAGTTTGAGGAGATAAATATGGATTTTGTTGTTGGATTTCCCAAGACTAGAAAGGGTTTTTATTCCATTTGGATTATGGTCGATTGGATGATAAATTGGCTTACCTTTTATTAGTTAAGACCATTTTTGGGGATAAAGAGTATGCAAGGTTGTACATCCATGAGTTAGTGAGGTTGCATGGGGTTCCTTTGTTTATTATATAGGATCATAGGGCGGAATTCACTTCACATTTTTGGAGATCTTTCCAAAGGGGTCTTGGTACTAGAGTTAAGCTTTCTACGACCGTCAACCCTCAAACGAATGGCCAAGCCGAGAGGACCATACAAACCCTTGAGGATATGCTTAGATCATGTGTGTTGGATCTTAAAGGTAGTTGGGATGATCATCTTCTATTGATTGAGTTTACGTACAATAATAGCTATCATTCTTGTATCGGTATGGTTCCTTTTGAGGCTCTCTATAGGAGACGTTATCGATCATTGTTTGGGTGTTTGAGGGTGGTGAAATAGATCTTTTGGGACCAGATCTTGTTATGGGGGCTCTTGAGAAGGTTAGGATGATTAGGGAAAGGTTTAAGATGGCACAAAGTCATCGAAAATGCTACACCGATGTGAGAAGAGGAGACCTTGAATTCAAAGTTGTGGGTGATTGGGTCTATTTGAAAGTTTCTCCAAATGAAAGGTGTGATCCATTTTGGTAAGAAGGGGAAGTTGAGTACAAGTTATGTTGGTCCTTATGAGGTGATAAAGAGGGTTGGCGAGGTAGCTTATGAGTTGAAGTTACCTAGTGAGATGGAATTTATTTATCCGGTATTTCATGTCTCTATATTGAGGAAGTGTTTTAGGTGATCCTAATACTATTGTGCCTCTTGATGTTGTAGGGTTTGTTGAGGATAACTTGACTTATGAGGAGGTTCCTGTTCAGATTTTGGATAGGTAAGTAAAGAGATTGAGGAACAAGAAGGTGGCATCCGTTATGGTCCTTTGGAGGAACAAACAAGTCGAAAGTGCTACATGGGAGGTCGAAACGGACATGCAAAAGGAGTATCTTTATCTTTTCCACTCCACTCAAGCATAAGGCACTAATTAAAAGTCCCCTATGTTATTTCAATTCTTATATTTCAGCCCCTATGTCACTCATCTGCATTTATGTTTAAGTTGAAAAATTATGATAATTTTGCACTTATATTGAGATTTTGAAAATAGTGTTTTAAACGTAATGTTGCATTCGTGTTGGGGATGAATTTTTTATAATAACTCTTGTCACGTACATTTCTTTTACATTCAGGCATGAATGTTCCCAAGGGGGGAGATATTGAAACTACCCCCAAAAGTGCCCGAAAATGTGCCTCGAAAGTGCCCAAAATCGTAATTTCCATATATCTAAAACTCTGTTCATTATTTCAAAAATTTGACTTAATATTCTTGTTCAGGGAGCCAAATTGAGTGGGAAGTGGGTCTAAAACCCATTCATAAGAAACCAAATCAAATCATAATTTTCCAAGTAGGGCTGAAAATAGTGGACTTTCCGCGTCGCTTCTGCGACATGCCCCTGTACAATTTGGGTGACTATTTTTCCAACTCCGTCCAAGACATTTAGGTCTTGGGCCTAAGTGTTGCCAAACATGGATTTACGTATACTTAGTAATATTCCACCTTCATATCATCCTAAACATTCCCCAATACTTACTCAAAAACTTAGCCATAATTTTCACTCTTAAATTCAAGTCTCAATGCCCCTTCCAGATCTAAGGATTTCCTTCAAGCTTCAAGCCTCTATTTTAAATCTTCACCAAGAGTTTCTCCAAGGCTAAGGTATGTGGGTTTCAACCATTGGGTCCTTTCACCCACGATGCTTAAATATCCTTTTTACTCAATTTGCATGATTTAAAGTTGATTTTACAAATGGGTTTACCAGAATGAACTTATATATGAACTATGTTAAAGCTATATGAAATTGTGACTGTTTTGCTATGTTTTGAGCTATAAAGCTTGGACCTAATATGAGTTTTGATTAGGGTTTTTGATGTATATTGCTTGCGGGTGTTGCCAGGTGTTGCTTGATGGTTTTACAATGGATTTTCTTGCATGAATTCACTATTGAATTGTATGGTTTTACATTAGCACTACACACCCTCTAAGTATTTGATAAAATATCCAGATATGGTCCTTGATGAATTGAAGGTCCAAAGCATGGGATATGATATGAATGACTATATGATGTTGAACAAGACTTATGCATATATTTTAATCAATATAACGTGTTGCATTAGACCATGCCCGATTGGGGGCGGTGGACTCAAAGCCCGAATAACCTTGTCGGGGGTTTAGTACCTTGATAGCCAATCAAGGGGTTAGTGCCTTGATAACTTAGATCGGGGTTTGTACTCATCAACCATGTGAGGGGTTTGTACTTCATCACCAGGATGATAGGGTGAGGTTATCACTAATTAT
>JAOTQR010050056.1:0-14672 GCA_025774065.1 Solanum ossicruentum
CCAATGAAAGGGGTTATGAGATTTGATAAGAAAGGAAAACTAAGCCCACGTTACATAGGGCCATATCAGATTATTAAAAGGTTTGGGTAGGTTGCATATGAACTTGAGCTATCCCAAAAGATTTCAATGGTTCATCCAGTTTTTCATGCCTCAATGCTTCAAAAATGCATAGGTGACCCATCTCGTATCAATCCTATTGAAGACGTACATGTTACAGAAGATTTCACATATGAAGAGGTACCTATTGCTATTCTAGATCGTCAAATTAAGAAGCTAAGGAATAAAAAAATAGCTTCAGTAAAAGCACTTTGGACAAACCAGCAAGCATAAGAAATAACATGGGAGGCCGAGGACGCGATGAAGGCAAAATACGCTTGCTTATTTGAAGCGAAAGAGGAAGTTCAACATGCAGAATTGGGACACTAATAGGTATGCGTGCTTGAATACTTAATGTGTTATCAAAAGTTTGTGTAAGTAAAGATTTAAACTTGGTTAAGATATCCAATTGTGCTAATATTCGAGGATGAATATTCCTAAGGTAGAGGGGGAGGATGTAACACTACACATCTTACAATACTAGTACTATGCAAATGAAACATGACATGGCTTTTCAAATTAGCATCAATTTATAATAGTGCTTGAATCTCCAATTAAAAGGCAATATGTATATATAACGCTGAAGAGAATCGAATGTAAATAAGTTTTAAGTCGAATTGAGAAAATCACAGCCCTAAACAAAGTGAGAAAATTGAGGTGCTTTTAGGACATACAAAGCTAGCAGGTGAGTCACCTACTTGCTTAGTTTAAATTTGCTATCTAAATGGAGACGAGGCCCGACGTCGAGTTTGCCCAAGTCCAATTACGAATAAAGTTTGTATTAAGGGCATAATTTTAGCCCATGTTGTAACATCATAAATGGACCTTATTTTCAATCCAAGAAGAATGTAAAAAGTGGCCAAGTACATCATAACCCAATTGACTATTTGGGCCCAAAATTAACTAAGAAGAATTTAGAAAATGGGCAGCCAAAGCCCATCAACTTTGAAACCCATTTAGGCCCAAGTGTAAGGGCCAAGCTGCTGCATCACAAGACTATTAATAAGTGTTAATATATGGTCAAAGTTATAAAGAAAGTCAGCCAATGATAGCCTTTATAAGGGTTCAAAAGCAGCAACTTAACTCATTTTACTTTGGAACAATTTTCAGCTTTCCTAAAGCCTTCTTTTCTCTCTTTATTTCACTTCACAAGGTAGTCTACACAAACTCTTCCTGAATGAGACCTAAGTCTTTAAGGCTAAGGTAAGTTGAAATATTCATGTATTTGTTATACTTATCCCATGAAAAAAAAAAATTCTATATGCTAGTATGTTTGTGCTGGAAATTTGGACAGCATGTGTCCTAAGGATTGTTGTGAACTTTTCATGTTATTTAAGAGGATTTTCTCTTCTTGGTTGACTGAATTATGAATTAAGACTTATGTTTTTAATAAGGTATAGTTTGTTAGCAATGTAACTAAGCTGCTACACCACTTGTACAGTCCGCAAAGATGAGTTGTTGTAAGACATCGTAATTGTACTCTTCAAAGAAACTTAGGAGCTAATAATTATAATCTATTGTTCCACGAACTTCACCTGATTTGGGACTATTTGTGGACTACTTTAAGACTTGTTTATTTTAAAAAAACGTTGGATACATTTGGGTAAAGTTGAAACATGTTCAGGATTGTTGAGGTCGAAATATGGCGAAGGGATGTAACATTATGCCGCCTGTTTGTATGTTGCGTAGAATTGTTATGTGTTCTGCATTATGGGTTGTTGTAAAACTGTTAAGGGCCTGAAACAAGATGTATATGACATGTACATAAGAACGTTTATTAGAAGATACGATTATAAGTGAAAAGATTGAAGAAATGCCCTTGCGTCGCTAATTAATAACTTGCTGCCCGGGTGTTAGTTTTTATGATATTGCGCTGTCAAGAAGTGTTTTTTTGTTGCTTATAATGGTCTTATTGTCTAATATTATAGATAAATATTTGAGGGAAAAAGTAGTCACTCCAAGATAGTAATGAGGTCATAAAACAAGGTATGTAAGGCTACTCAATTTCGTATTACTTAGCATCAAACCTATGTTCTTCCTTGGTACATAGAGGCTCTTATCTACTTCGACATAACAAACAACCATGTCTCCACTCTTTCACATGTTTATATGCTCTCATACATAGTCACTTGCAAACCTACATACATACTTGGATACTAAGATACACAAGTTCGTTCTACTACATAAAGTTCATATGTTGTTCTACCTCCTATGCATTTCATTATTTGTGTAACTTACTCCTTTCATTGTGGTGTTGTATTTTGTTATTATTTACATGAAATATGTTGTATCTACAGTCCTACAGCTCTAATATTATGACCACCAAAATAATCATCTCAAAGGTAATTGAAAGATAAAGTAAAGTATATTGCTTATTGATGGGTGGTAGCCCGAGGGATGGAAGAATCACCTAGCCAGGGACGATCCTATCATGGAGGGTAGCCTGAGGGGTTAAGGAAGAGCCTAGCCAAAGCCGATCCTGATATAGATTTACCACTGACCAGTTGGTCATTTGTATTACATGTTGTGCACAGATTATACAGTAAAGGTAAAGTAATAAAAAGAACATAAAGTACATGATCCCACAGTATAAGGGTGGTCTCTTATCCTACACCAGTGTATAGTTTCATTTGGGTTGTTACATCATATAAAGTATTTCCTACCATATATATTCAGTACATTATCTCATACTGACGCCCCTTATGGGGGACCTGCATTTCATGCTGCAGGTATAGGTGCTAGTAGATCTTCCAGTAGGAGTACAGGATATCCAGCTGCTATTACCATGCTCCAGGATGCTTTGAAGCTTTGTGTGTTTCTAGAGCTTATATTTTGTATTGTACAGTTAGTCCCAACCCTTATCAGATACTTTTCCTTATCTAGAGGCTTTGTAGACTATGTAAATTAAAGTGTGGTCATGTCTCGTACTTTAAACATCATGGCCCCAACGGCCTAGCCATATGTATCTCCTTTTGGCTTGTTATCACTGTTTACTTTTTTAAAGGCATGTTCAACGTAGGAATCCCTTATAATATGCATAGGAAGTGCATAGATACAGGTTGGTTCCCCCAAGCCTTATTGGCAATGGGTGCCAGTCCGCCCTAGCGGAACTTGGGGCATGACAGTTGTTCTACCTCTTAAACATTTCATTATTTATGTAACTTACTCCTTTCATTATGGTGTTGCCTTTTGTGATTATTTATATGTCATATGTTCTATCTATTGTCCTACAGTCCAATATTACAACCACCAAAAGAATCATCTCAAAGGTAATTTAAAGATAAAGTAAAGTATATTGCTTGTTGATAGGTGGTAACTCGAGGGGTGGAAGAATCACCTAGCCAAGGTCGATCCTATCACGGGGGATAGCCAAAGGGGTTAAAGGAAAGGCCTAGCTAGGGCCGATCCTGATATAGATTTACCACTGATCAACTTGTCATTTGTATTACTTGTTGTGCACAGATTATATAGTAAAGGTAAAGTAATAAAAAGAATATAAAGTACATGATCCCACAGTATAACTAAAGGTTGTCTCTTATCCTACACTAGTGCATAGTTACATTTGAGTTATTGCTTCATATACAGTATTTCCTGTCATACATATTCGGTATATTATCTCGTACTGACGTCCCTTACGGGGGACCTGTATTTCATGCTGCAAGTATAAATGCTAGTAGATCTCCCTAGTAGGAGTACAGGATATCCAGCTATTGTTACCAAGCTCCAGGTTGCTTCGGAGCTTTGCGTGTCTAGAGCTTATATTCTTATATTGTATAGTTAGCCGAGGAGGGGCCAATCCCAACCCTTATCAGATACTCTTCCTTATCTAGAGGCTTTATATAGTATGTTAATTAAAGTGTGGTCATGTCTCATACTTTAGACACCATGGCCCCAACGGCCTAGCAATATGCATTTCCTTTGGGCTTGTTATCATGGTTTATTTTCTTACAGGAACGTCAAATATTAAAATCCCTTATAATATGTATAGCAAGCGCATAGATACAAGTTGGTTCTCTCGAGCCTCGTCGGCAACGGGTGCCAGTCCACCCTAATGGGACTTTGGGCAAGACAGGGTGGCCTTTTGGTGTTGCTTCAATTATGAAGAAACTTGCCCGAATTATTGTTCAAGTTTCTTGATCACCACCGAGTGAGACTCTATGTTTTGGTTAATACTTGAAATATCTGCTTTCATTCCCTTTAAAGTCTCATCTTGATGATTGGTTCGCTTCAACAATTTTTCGAATATTTCTTCAATCCTAGAGTTATTTGATCCGGCATCATGATTGTGTGGTGGCACATAAGGACCATTCCTGTAGCCCTCTCTTCTCCCCCATTCTACCTCTAGCACTCTCTCTCTCATAGTATCCACCCTAGTTATCTCTATACATCCTATTACGACTGAAGTTCCGACCTTGATTCCCACAATCTTGCCTATAATAGTCCAAATTGGACCCTTAGGGGTTGTTCTGGAAACCCACCGCTTGGTTGCTTACAAAAAATACATCCTCATCGAAGAATGGATCATCAGAGGTAGGAGCCTACGGACGTTGGTGAGTGACTGCCTTGACACTTGCTTGATTTTGCTATAAAATCAAGTCCATACTTGTGTGAAGTTGAGCTAGTTGCTCCATGATCTCTTTGTTTACCTTTGCTTGCTCATTATTAGTGTTAACCGCAAAAGAAGGTTTCATCACTCCTCACTCTCGTTGACCCTATGCCCTATTTGTTTTGACCACTTGCTCCATCCTTGCAGTGATCACTGTGAAAGGTAGGTCTAGGAACATGCCTCCTATGATTGTGTCGACACAAGCTTGACTATTCTCGTCAAGCGCCCAATAGAAAATCTCAACCAAGGCATCATCAACAATCTTGTGATCGGGGACCATCCTCAAGCATTTAGTAAACCTCTCCTATGTTGTGCTAATAGAATCACCTAGCAGTTGCTCAAAGTTGTTGATTTGATCCTTGAGCTTTAACTTCGTAGATCTTGAGAAATATCTTGCAAGGAATACTCTCTGATGTTCAGGCCAACTTATGATAGTACCTAGAGGAAGCTCAAAAAACCATACAGCTGTATTGCAAGTCAATGACAGTGGAAACATTGTTAAACCAATAGTATCAAGAGAAAGGTTTATGTCCCCATAACACTCTTGCAAACAAACACCACATTTTGAAGATGATAGTGGGGATCCTCCGAAGGTAGCCCTGTGAATAGTCTGCAATTTTGAAACATTTAGAGCAATTCACTCGACACCGTGAACTTAGTATCTGCCGGTAAAGGAGGCAGTACTATAGCATCGGCAACATCCATAGACATAGGGTTCAATCGATATTGATTCCACCCATAAGTGTTTACATGGAAGTCCCTGAGTTGTGGCATGTTACCCCTCTATTGTAGATTCTCCTTTCTTCCCATATCCTCATTCGTATGCATATCCTCCTCAACCTCGATATCCTTATTCACTTGAGTCATTCTTCTTGGTAGTCGATGGATCTCCAAATTGAGTGGAACTAAGGGATTTCCTTGGATCCTTGTGTTGGGCATAGAACCTAGTATACCCTGTGAATAAAATTAAACAACAAAAACAAAAGTAAAGTACAAGAGACTCTAGAAATCCACACCAAAATGAAGTAATAGTGAAATCAAATCATAACCTAGCCGTATTCCCCGACAACGGCGCCATAATTTCTGATGATATTCATGCTCCAACAAGAAAGCGGACATTGTCAGCAATTAACCTAACCAAGGTTAGGGTCGAATCCAAAGGGAATACAGGACTTGACTACAAGACTTAACCACTAATCATTTCTAATATTTATGACTAAAATCTCTAAATGAAGGGGTTTTTTGTGATTCAAAAAAAATAAAACTACCACTAACTATAACGCAAGGAAACACTAAATTTTTGGGACAAACTAGGAAGTGTGTTCTCCATGGTTCGTCAACTTGATTACCCAAGATAACATAACTACAATTGGTGATTTGCATGAAGGATGGTAAATTAGGTTCTTCCAGTGCTCTTATGAAGGTGAAGGCCGAATTTCACCATGGTGCGTTATTGGTAACCATGGCGTGCCAACTAACCATTACTTATTGTCCCAGTCAAACTCCCTTGTTCAAGCTCGGTTAATTAGATGAGAAAATATCAATCGAAATCTGTCATTTACTTCCCTTTTCCTGTTTGTCACTATCTTGGTCAGGACCTTGACAGTAGGTGGGGTTTGGTGTTGGCCACCACCAAACAACAATAATAATAAAGGGAAATAGATAATACATACAAAACCCCAATCATGAAAATGCAAGAAACCTAGGTCATTTCAAGTCAACTACTCATGGTTCCCACAACCCCAAGTTGTGGGTGCTTAGCTACTCATGGCTAAGGAAAAACATACAAGCATGCAAATCATAGACACAGTTGAGAGTTTTACCAATACAATATAAAGTGAAGACACCCATAGTTGCAAACCCACAAACTTGATCAATATCCAAAGTGTATAGCACAAGATTTGTAATCCTTAAAATTGGTTTTCCAAGAGAATACAATAAACTAATAATATAAAACCCTGAGAAATTCTTGAGAATATTAAAGAGCAAAATTTCTAATCTCCCTATCTGATCTCTCTTCCTTTCTCTCCTCTGTATTTTTTTTTGGAAACCTAACTTAAAGTATCTAGTATGTACAAATAAACCCTACAATTATGTAGAAAAGACAGTTGGCAGCTAGTACGCCCCACAGATACGACTCATAGGGTGACCTTCAAGTCGTAATCAACGTCTCATATTAGGTTCTTAGCATCCTGGATTCCACTGGGACTAGTCATTGCTTGGGCTACGACTCGTATGTTCACCTCATAATCTTGGTATTTAGTTCTTGGTTTGATATTTTGGCAATCTAATTCTTGCTATGAGTCCACCTATATGATTCTTATTTTGTATTACAACTCATAGGACATCCTCGTAGGAGTGACCTTCACTTTACAGATTTTTGATTTTTTGTCTGTTTCTTGCTATGACATAACCTACGACTCGTAGCTTGAGCTACGACTTGTAGATGGGATTGTATGGCCTATGCTTCAGCAAAATCTGCAAATTTTCTTTAAAATCATGCCAACTTAACTTTTCTACAAGATTAACACAAAAATACATCACAACCATAAAAAGTTGCTTTAAGAACTCACAAAATCCATTGTTTTAGGCACCAAATGTGTTGTATTTTGACAGCACATCAACTAACTGTCCTTAAAACTCTATATGGACCTACAAACATTGGGGTCAATTTCCCTTTCTTGCAAAACTGGACCACACCCTTCATGGGTGAGACCTTCAAGTAAATCCAATCACCAACCTTGAACTCAAGATCTCTTCTTCTCACACTGGAGTAAAATTTTTTTTTATTTTGTGCTGTCTTCAACCTCTCCCTTATCAACCTCACCTTCTCCAAGGCTTCTATAACCAAATCTGGACCTAGAAATGCCATCTCCCCCACATCAAACCACCCAACCAGGGACTTACAACGCCTACCATATAAAGTTTCAAAGGGAGCCATGCCAATGTTTGAGTGGTAGCTATTGATGTAAGAAAACTCAATAAGTGGAAGATGTTCATCCCAACTACCTTTAAACTCCAAGACACAAGACCTAAGCATATCCTCAAGAGTTTGAATAGTTCTTTCGCCATGACCATCTATTTGAGGATGAAAAGTCATTCTAAGCTTAACCTTGGTACGAAGACGTCTTTAGAAGGACCTACAAAAATGAGAAGTGAATTGAGAAACAAGATCTGAAATGATAGACAAGGGCACCCCATAAAATCTAACTACCTCATGAATATAGAACTTGGCATAGTCTTCGGCACCATAAGTGGTTTTGACTGGTAGAAAGTGAGCCGACTTAGTCATTCTATCCATAGCAACCCAAATAGAGTCAAAGTGTCTCCTAATCTCAGGCAACCCAACCACAAAATCCATGTTGATCTCTTCCCACATCCAAGTAGGAATTTCTATGTCTTAGGCTAGGACCCTCGGCCTTTAGTGTTCGGCCTTCACTTGTTGGAAATTGTGACAACCGAATGCGAACTTGGCAATATCCCTCTTCATACCACCCCACCAATACACCTCCCTCAAGTATCTATATATCTTAGTGGAATTGGGGTGAATAAAATAGATGAATTATGGGCCTCCTTCAAAATCAACTCTCTCAAGTCAACAACATTAGGCACGCATAACTTACCTTGGTACCCAAGGCCTTGGGAGAAAATCTCCACTCTACCATCATTCACCAAGGCCTTCAACTCTAGCAAGTCACGGTCAAGATCTTGTTTTGACTTTACTTCCTCAATGAAAGAAAATTTAGAACCATCAATAATCATTACATCACCATTTTCAACTTCATCCAACCCAATCCCCAACCTAGCTAGCTTTCACGACCCAATCCTAGGGCCTAGACCTGACACGGAGAATGGGAAACCCGAAAGAACCCCAATGAAGCCTCTTAACATATTATTACACATCCTTAGTTATGGAAGCAGTAAAACAACAATAAGAGATAGTAAAAGGGAATACGAGGATAAGGGAGCCTTTAATAGCATTAAAACATACAAGAGTCAATAGAGTCAAAGTTCGTAGCATCACTGAATAACTTATCCAACAACACCTCTAAACACAGAACTTAGCCGAGGCCAAGACAAGAAACCGGGCTCACCCTCATAGTCAAAAGCATAATATAAAGGGAGGAGAGTTTTTCTACATAACACAAGATCAAAGAAATTGTCCCCAAAATTGAGGACTCACCAACTTGCTTTGTGAAGGTAATACTAACCATGGGGATACGAGGATGATCGTGAGGAGCTCTGGTCCCTATATGATAATATCATATAGGCATATAGTATGCATTAGTACATTTCAATGTACTAAGTATATAGGATGCAATGCAACAATAGATAGGCAACATAATCAAAATGCATAACCGTATGCAAAAGATAGTACATTAGTAGCATGGTATACATGATCAATGCTTGAAGTAAAACATGTTTATATAGAAACATAGTACCTATGTAGGAAGAGACCATCTTCATAGACCAAGCAATATAGTACTTTGAATCCAAGGTAGACCACCCCTTAGAAGTGATTGAGGAATCAACCTCTCAATTGGTTGATGGGCATGACCACCCCCCATACAAAGTGATTGAGGTATCAACCCCTCAATTGGTTGATGGAATACCACCCCTATCCAAGGTGATTGAAGCATCAACCCCTCAATTGGTTGACGTACATGACCACCCTCCATCGAAAGTGATTGAGGTATCAACCCCTTAATTGGTTGATGGCATACCACCCCCATCCGATGTGATTGAGGTATCAACCCCTGAAATGGCTATGGTCCACTCACATTACTATAGATACTTTTCATGAATTCAACATATATATACATTATTCAACATATATATACCTTTCTTTCATCATCATAAAGTCATTCAAGTCATAGGTCATGCAATGGAACATTAATAGCTCAAGAATCCTAAATCGGACATTTTAGCAAATACTTGGCCGGTGTGTAATGCTAGTAAAAAGCCATGCAATTCAAGAGTGAAATTATGCAAGAAAACTTGAAGTAAATCAACCCACCAATACTTGGTAATACCCTCACGCAATTTACATTGAATCCCTTCATCAAATCTCAAGAAAGATCATGGATTCATAGCTCAAAACATGCTTAAACAGTAACAACACTTTTATGAAACCCCAACATAGTTCACAGTCAAATTCTTAGTAAGTAAGACCCATAAGTAAATCAACTTATAAACATGAAATTTATGTAAAAAGGAAGCTTGGGCACCATGGGTGAAAGGACCCAATGGTTGAGTTCCACATACCTTAACTTTTGAGAATTCCTTGAAGAAAATTTGGATGGAGACTTGAAGCTTGAGTGAATTCCATAAGATTCGGAATGAGATTTGGCACTTGAATTTTGGGTGAAATATTTGTCTAAGCGTTTAAAGAGTATTGGGGAATGTCTTTTATGATATGGTGTTGAAATATGGATAAGTATTGATGTTTTATATAGGGGAAGACTTAGGTCCAAGACTCAAAAGCCTTAGACTGAAATAAAATTATTGGCACAAAAATACACATCAGCGCGCTGGCCGCGTTGCGCCAAGGGCGCGTAGAGCTCACTGGAATTTGTATTTTGGGAAAACCAAATTTTGATATGGTTACTCTAAAATCAGGGTTAGACCCATTTCTCACTCAATTTTACCCCCTGATCAAGAATATGAAGCCGAATTTTGATATCACACATGGATTTTGAGATATATGGAAATTAAGAATTCGGGCACTTTCGAGGCATATTTTTGGCACTTTTTGGGGTCGTTTCACCAACTGATGAACTTCTCTAGCCACCTCTTTGCCACCAACATCAATATGAGTTAGACTACCCATGGACACTATACTTAAAACATCGGCCACAACATTAACATTGTCGGGATGATAATGCACACTCATGTCATAATCTTTAAGGAGCTCTAACCACCTTCTTTGTCTATAGTTAAGATCCTTTTGTGTGAACACGTATTGGAGACTCTTATTGTCGGTTAACACATCAACATGAACCCCATACAAGTAAGTCAAATTTTCAAAGAAAACACCATGGCCGCTAGTTCAAGATCATGGGTGGGATAATTTCGCTCATGCACCTTAAGTTGCCTAGAGGCATATGTTGTCACCTTACCATTTTGATTCAAAACACACCCTAAACAAATTCTTGAGGTACCACAATACACCATAAACCCTTCCAACCCTTCCGGTAGAGCCAAGATAGAAGCGAAGACAAGCTTATCTTTCAAATTTTGAAAGCTCTTTTCACATTCATCGATCCACATGTATTTTGCCTTTTTGGGTCAACTTTGTCATAGTGGAAGCAATAGAAGAAAATTCATTCATAAACCTTCGGTAGTAACCTGCCAAACTAAAGAAACTACTAATATCCGGCAGAGTCAAGGGTCTAGGCTAATTTCCTATTACCTCCACGTCCTTAGGATACACCTTAATGCCATCACCCGACACCACATGCCCTATAAAAGCAACCTCTTTCAACCAAAATTCACACTTTTCATATTTAGCAAACAACCTCTCATCCCTCAAGATTTGAAAGACCACCCTTAAGTGTTTCACATGCTCTTCCTTACTCCGAGAATAAATCAATATATCGTCAATAAAGACCACCACAAACATATAAAGGTAAGGTTTAAAGACCCTATTCATAAGATCCATAAATATAGATGATGTATTAGTCAACCCAAAAGACATTACCACAAATTCAAAATGCCTATAGCTAGTCCGAAAAGCCGTCTGGGGAATATCACACTCCCTCATCTTCACTTGGTGGTATCCGAACCAAAGATCAATCTTAGAAAAGTGACTACACCTTTGTAGTTGATCAAAAAGTCATTAATCCTTGGTAGAGGGTACTTGTTCTTTATGGTAGCCCTATTAAGTTACCGGTAATCAATGCATATTTTAAGGGAACCATCCTTTTTCATCACAAATAGCACTGTTGCACCCCAAGGTGAGTTGCTAGGCCTTATGAAACCCTTCTCCAACAAATCCCTCAAATGATCCTTCAAACTCCTTCAATTTCGCTGGGGCCATACGGTAAGGGGGAATAGAAATGGGTTGTTTATCTAGAAGGAGGTCTATACCAAAGTCTATTTCTCTTTTGGGAGGAACACTACGAAGCTCATCAGGAAAGACATCAAGAAACTCACTGACCACTGGAACCGACTCAATGTGAACGACTTTGGACTCAACATCCCTAACCCACACAATATGATAAATGCAACCCTTCGAAATCAACTTTTCGGCTTTAAGACAAGAAATGAATCTACCCTTGACCACCACATCACAACTTTCCCATGCAAGGACGGGCTCATTAGTGAATTGGAATTTAACCTTACGGATTCTACAATCAATGGAAGCATAATATGCGTGCAACCAATCCATCCCAAGAATAGTATCAAAATCCACCATATATAATTCAATAAATTCACAAGGCATGACTTTATGTAATATGAACATGGGAGAATTTTTTAGACTCTTTAGCAAGAAGGAACTCACCATGGCGGGTAGACACTTCATAAGGTTCACACAACTATTTGGGATACACATAAAGCTTTTTGTAACAAAAGGAGTAATGAAAGAAAGAGTGGCACTCGGATCTATCAAAGCATACACATCATAATCAAAAACCTTTTACATACCGGTAACCATATTGGGCACATCTTCCACTCCTTGCCTTCCTTGGAGAGCATAGAACCTATTTTGTCTTGGAACACTCCTTTGTTGGCCTCTCTTTGCCCTTGGACCCGCATCAGCACTTTGGCCTTGAGGACTACCATCTCTACCTTTGTTTTGAGCATGAGGACAATCAACAACCTTGTGATCCACTTCATCACAACCATATCAAGCATTAGAGTTTCTCAAACATGGGCCACTATGGTTTCTACCATATCTTTGGCACTTAGGATTAACCATCCATCACTACCACCTTAGAACCTTGGATTATCATTAGAAAATCTCTTATTAGGAGCATTGGAAGACCTTTGGACTTGGAACTTGTGGCCTTACGGAAATCGGCCACCCTTAGTACCTGGGAAACTACCCTCAAATTGGTCCCTCTTGGTCTTACCACTTCTTCTATTTTTAAGCATTTCTCCCTCTAGTTGTTTGGAATATGTCATTAGCCGAGACAAATCCATATCACTAACTAGCATGGCAGTATGATACTCTTCATTGACCAAGTCGTACACTCCCAACACAAATCCATTCATTCTAGCTCTGGGATTGACAACCAAATGTGGAGCATACTTGGAAAGCTTGTTGAACTTGAGGGTATACTTATTCACGCTCATGGAACCTTGATTAAGGTTCATAAACTCCATCATCTTAGCCTCTCTTAGCTCTATATGGAAGAACCGGTTGAGGAAGGCGGCTTTGAACTCCTCCCAAGGAATAGTATCATCTCTGATTTCCATTGGGTGAACCAAATTTGGGCCACATCTTTGAGTTGGTAGGCCACTAACTCTGCTTTCTCCTCTGAATTAACCCCCATGATAGATAGAACCTTATACACCTTGAACTCTTGGGCATCCTCATCCGCCTTGGACCCATGGAACTGCGGTGGATTCATTCTATGAAATCCCTCACCCTTGAGGTTGTAGTGGGAGCATGAGGGGCTTGGGTACCTTAGCTTATTTTGTTGGTCATAGCACCGGCCAACATTGTGATAGCATCCCAGAACTCATCATGGGCTACCCCTCCATCTTGAGGAGCTTGAGGAGTGGGGGCGCTGGTTGCTCCTCGGGAGTACAGGCTATTCTTAGTCTCTCCCCTGGTATCCGAATGATCCAAAAGAACAAAGAGCATTCGTTTGGGTAAAAGTCTTACATTCACACCTAAAGCACGATATGGACCATGAAGAAGTGAAACATTTCCTAAACGCCTCATAGCCTCCCATTTATAGTTGTGGCATGCTTTGTAACCATGAATAAGACTCTAATTGACTCAGTGTGTTGGATTTTTGAGTACCATTAACAACCTATTACTATGATACCAAGTTTATGACGACACAAACCTAGGGCCTAGACATGAAACGGTAAATGGGGAACCCAAAGAGACCCAAAACAAACCTCTTAGCATAGCATTCACACATCCTTGGTTGTGGAAGAAAAATAAACAATAGCAACTGATATAAATCAAATGGGGAGTGGGCCTAAGGGAAATCTTGATAACCCTTAAAGCATAAAAGAGTCAAGCTCATAGCATATACAAACCATAATATCCAACAACACCTCTAACTTGAAATGGAGCGGGGACCAAGACACTTCCCGGCTCACCCTCATAATAACAAGTGCTCAACATAAGAAGGAGTCTCAGCATAACATGAAATAAGTAGATATTGTCCTCGAAATGGAGGACTCACCAAACTTTCTCCAAGAATTGAACTAGCCACGTGGAGGAAGATGATCAAAAGAATTTTTGGTTCCTACATGGTGATATCATATAGGCATAGAGTATGCATTAGTACATTTGGATGTACTAAGTATGAAGGATGCAATACAATAAAGACATAAGCCAATATATTCAAAATGCATAATCATACGCAATGGACATATAATCATGGCATGCATGATCAATACTTTTAATGAAACATGTTTGTAAAACATTCAACTTTCATAGTACATAATACATGTATGGGAAGAGACCCTGACCGACATAGACCAAGTGAGCTATTACTTGGAATCCAAGGCATGTCATCCTCTTGTAAGGTGATTGAGGCATCTCACCCCATCGACAAGGTGATCGAGGAATGTCACCCCCTCAAAAAGGTATGGTCTACTTTCTATGGTAAACCATACAATGAATAATTTGAGGCATGTCACCCTCTTGTCAAGTTAATCGAGGCATGTCACCCCCTCAACAAGGTGTGGTATAACTAGAGTAGGTGGTCTTGACTGGAAGAAAATGAGCAGATTTCGTTAATCTATCAACGATAACCCAAATAGAGTCATACCTTCGTGGAGT
>JAOTQR010050067.1:0-14672 GCA_025774065.1 Solanum ossicruentum
ATTAGTTCTAAAAAAAAAACAATTATTAAAAAAATTCTTCTTATTTTACACCCCCCCCCCCCACTCCCCACCCCCACACACACCAAGTTTTTCACAAGCTGCTATACATCGGTGTTTTAAACTCTGCGCCAGACTAGACCTGATCTCATAAATCACAATATCCGGTCAGCTTTGCTACTAGACTTATCCATCTCTGACCACCCTCGTTTCATAGTCAATCATGATCTTTGGTCGATGCTACTCAATTGTCGATGTCTAAATCTCCTCCTCCTCATCGTCTCCATCTTCTACGTTATTGTAATTTTCAGATTGTTATAGGCATAATTCTTCTCCTTTAACTTTTTTGTCTATGTCAGCAAAATATTCTTCTATTCAGGTACCGAAACACTTGAGGCTAAATTAATTTTAGCGTTGTGATGTCTAACTATTGAGATTTGTGACTTATGAAATTAAATGTTTTTTAGTGTTTGCTAAATCATAATTTGGGATCTTTGACTGCGGTTGAAATAATAAAAAATTGATTAGTTTGATTCCCTCTGTTTCATTGAAATTTTTACGTTTACTTTGGATATGTTTAGTTTCTCGTAATTATTCAGAAGCTCTCCAAGTACTACTAATGAAAATTGATGTTTATCATTTGAAATTCAGATTTCTCTGTGATTGAAATTTATGTCAATTGCTTGAAAACAGAAATATATATTGCATTTCGAGTTGACTGATGTGCGAATGACAATCTAATTTAAGTTATGTATTAACATTGATGATGATTTCTTAAAGAATCATGTTCATATAGAACTTGAGAGCACAAGAATGTATGTGTGTACACACACACACACACACTCTTACAAAATCACATAGGTATTTTGATGATAACATCAAATTATATATGTTGAATTAACCAAAAGAAAACATACTTAGAATGAGAGGAAAGTGTTCCTTCTTGTTGTCCTTTGTCAAAACTTCAACTATCAATATTTGAAGGACTTTGAATTTTATTGCTGCATAGTTGTAAGATGCTAGGAAATACAAATGCTTTTGAAATTTTAGAGGTTGAATAAGTGTGTGTATTCCAATCACTGCATATTTCCTAAAAGGCCAAGGTTTTAGGAAATCAAAATGCTTATGAAGGTTTAGAGGTTACTGAATGAGTTCTTCAGATGACTTGCTTCCTGAATGCGCTAATCTCCTTTGTAGAATTGCTGATGTACAAATTTATGTGTTAAACAAATAACTTAAAATCCAAGTCCAGGAAGGTTAATCTTGGAGTAGAGTGTATTAATCACAAGAAGATCAAGCACAACAAGAAGATGGTTAAGCTTGTTGTGTTGCAATTCTACAAGGTGGATGATTTTGGAGAAGTTCAGAGGCTTCGTAAGGAGTGCCCTAATGCTGAGTGCGGTGCTGAAAATTTCATGGCTAACCATTTTGATCGTCACTACTGTGGTAAGTGTGGGCTCACCGACATTTACAACAAGGCTGGAGGCGATTGATTTCTATGTTTAGCAATGTCTTATCAGTTTTATATTTTTGTTGGAACGGTAATTTAGAGTTTTTTGCTTTCATCCATGGAATGTTGATATACGAGTTTGGTCATTTACAATCTTTGTTTTAGTTACTTGTGGTAAGAAACCTCCAACACCTTCCTTTCCTAAGCAAAATGGTATAGGAACAATAAATTCTCACCTGACAAATGATGATTCAGACGAGATTCGACATTTTTGAACCAAATCTTCTAGCCAGTTCTCTGGAAAATCTGACAAGCACATACAAACACTAAAACAACCATTCCCATTTTTGCACCCTTCATTGAAAATGCCTAATTTTTCACTGTCGAAGGAATAATAGGTCATGGTCATCAACATTTGGTGCCATTACTCCATTGATTTGTATCATCTTCTTGACACTTCATAATTACTGCTTAGATAGTGAGGATTTGAGATAAGAATTGTTGAAGATCCCTCCTTGAAGTTAACTTATTAGTATGTGGTTTTAATTTAAAATATGTATTGTACTCCTCTTGGCACCTCTTTTTAGATTAGAGGGACTTTATGTAAATTTCTCTAATTCATTTAACAAAAAAATGGAGGTAAAAGATCAATATATAGGTAATTATTGAAAGCAAACATAGTTCAAGTTAGCAAAGCTTCTATAACTGTCAGACTCCTCAAGTTCTTTCGAACTTGCACCTCATGAAAGCTTAGCTTAGAACTACTTACTTTAAGTTGAATATCTTTAAATCATTCTTTTTCATATATAAGATTTGAAGCCATATATTCTGAAACTGCAGCATACTCAGTCAATTTAAGACCACATATGTGCTCCTTTTTAGGATCTCTCTCTTTTTGTTTCCCAGTTCGAAATTATGCCTATACAACTTAAAGTTTTTCAAATAAGACTATTATTAGTACAAATAAAGTGCACAGTTTTATTCCTAATATTCATATGTTTAACTCAGTAGTAATAAATGTCCTACTATCATAATATTCATATCCATTTTGTTTTAACATTTCAGATTATGATGTTCTAAAATTTTACATGTGGAAGAATTCACTGTGATCAAGTGTCAGGAACTTTTTGTCTACTTTTTAATAGTTTTAATGCTAAATTTTTTGACGAACATCTTTACTTTTTTTACAACTGTGAGCTATGATTGTTGCGTTCTTCTTCTCCAACTCCAGGTATTCTTCTCCTTCTCCTTCTCCTCCTCCTCCTCCTCCTCCTCCTTTTTGTTTTTCTGTATCTGCGACTGTGCTAGACTACTAGAATTTTTCTTTTACAATTTCTACTCGATTCTTTTTTTTTCCCAGTTTCTGGTGTGCAACTCTTGTCTAGTTATGGTCGTTTAGCCTTGCTACACTTTGTACACCATGCCTGTTTCCATGATTAACATCCAACTGAAGTAATTCCACCTCGTTGTCCTAAAAAATCCCATCATGTCACTATGCCAATGGCTACCAACAAGAGCAACTTTAAGTTTCCGTAGTTACAACTAAGGTGACCAGTCCTTGTGTTATTGTGTCTAAGGCTCCTATGGCATATTGAAATTACACTTGAATGAATTTATTCGAGCTCCCTTTAAAGATCAGCACTAATCAGCCCACTCTTATTTGAATGCCCTGTACACTTCTCCTACGCTGCAATCCAGCCCCATGTGCATTGATTTTAGTTCCGTCCTATGCGAATTTAATCAACTTTCGATCAATCAACTATATAGCTCAAACGTACTTTATCCGTTTGGCCTTCACAAGTTCGTCCAACCTTCAATTGCCTTCGATTTCCAGTTTGTTCTCACCCAAATTCAACAATTGTTGTTCTAGCTTTTAATTTCCTATACACACTACTCATAAGCTGCAGTCCAGCCTCATCCTTCATGATTTCGATCAGTTCATTATTCAAATGTCACCTGGTTGAACTCCATTTTGTAGCCTTAGCCTTCACAAGCTTTCCAACCTGCAAATTTTCCTTTGTTCGACTACTTGGGACCCTCTCCTGGACGACCTCTTTTCACGACCAGTCAAGCATTCGTGAAAAAGCAGCACGAGCCTTTAAAGGCTTCGTGGTGTGCAACTATTGTCCAGTCATGGTCGTTTAGCCTTGCTGCACTTTTTACACCATGCCTGTATCCATGGTCAGCATCAAACTACAGTAAATTCCAGCTTGCTTTCCTAAAAAAATCCCATCAGGTCATTACCCCAATGGCTACCAACAAGAGAAACTTTAAGTTTTCGTATTTACAACTAAGGTGACCAGTCCTTGTGTTATTTTGTCTAAGGCTCCTATAGTATATTGAAATTACTCTTGATACTTCTATCTAGTTTCACTTCTCTGATTATCAGTCTCTTAGTTTGGTTTTTGTTTATCTAATAACGAAATCAGAGTTATAGACTAAGGATGAACACTATTTGAGGGAGAACAAAGGAAAGATGTTAATAATAGTGAAAACAGAGTTACAGTGAGGCTTTCTCATCATATATAACTAAAAGTGGGAAACTTTAAAGTGTAAAGTTGGATTATCATTTTACCCCTTCATTAAATCAAAATAATATAAAATATTCAATTTAATTTATCTAATCTAATTAATTAAATATTTTTATCTTTCAATGAAACATTTTGTAGAAAGAAATGTAAGCAGACATTGAAATCAATGCCAAGTATCATATTGAATACAATACAATTAATCAATTAAGCATTTTGTGAATGCTTATGATGGAAGATGTTCTAACTGTTAAATGATTTTCTTCTTGATAGGATGGAGATGAACTGACTGGTCTACATTGCTTTCGACACCTTCGTGATCAATTAGCCACTTCAATCGATTCTATCAACAGGTTAGTCTATTCGGGTTAGATTTTTAACCTGTTTCTTGGATTTGCTGACTTCATTTTATTGTGGTTTTGAAATTTTTGTAAGCACAGTTGCATCTGCCGTTGTAAAATTTGGTGTATTTATCTCTTGATAAGTTCTTATTGAGGACTCAATAGTTCATCCAACTAATAAACTAAGTTCAGGACATGGCCATCCTTTGCACAATTAATTTGCACAACTATTTCTACTCAGAATTGCAAGTTGTACCTACTGCTTTTTATTTCTTATTTCCCCAAGCACTTCTTTTGGTCGAAGGATCTATTATGCTAGTCTACATATAAAAGTCTGTTGAAACATGAAAGACTATTAGTACCCCATGTTAAAAGACAAGGATTACTTTAGTTCTTGACTCAAACATAAAGGACAATTTTGATTCTTTTCTCTATTCTGGTTACTAGCCTATAAGATTATATATTTATTCTATACATAGCAGACTATTTAGCTAGATGCTTGACAGTGCAGGGTAAGTGCAGATGTGCTCTGGTATATTTTGAGTCAGAACTTCTCTGTGAAATATTTCATTAGGCTTGATATAGTGAATTTTTCTAACCAAATACTGGAACAAAAATGTCGTCAGTCAACTGGAAGAGGAAAATCTCAAGACACGCTAGTGTAATTCCACTTTTTTTCTATTCCCCCTCCCGACTGTACTTTTAACTATGAATACAGACAATTCTAAACATGTACTATATTTTTAACTACGACATGATCCAATCTTTGGATTATCTCTCTATAGTTACTAAAGCCAAATACTCGTTTATAGCTTCACCTTCTTCCATGACCTCAATGTCATAGTCTGAGTAAGCATCTCCTTTTAGTAATTCACTAGTAATCTCATCTTTCATTTCAGTCAAACTGTCCTGTGTATTTAATAAATGGAATGTCTTCACTACTTGAGCCTGTGTTAGTACCCAATCCATCTTCACTTTGGTCATTGTTAGAGGATCATTTGCAGATCCATCTACCCCTGATAATTTTGTAGAGCATTGTTCATGTTATGATCTCCTGCTGTAGCAACAGTAACACTTTTTCCTCCAAGTAGATGATCTAGTGCTGCTTCACTTGTGCCAAGCTTGCGAATAGATGCAGTCGCTGCTTCTCTGGGGAAACCCGTGGATATAAGTTCTTAAATTGAAGCATTAGTGGCTTGACACAATCTTTTCTTCTTCCTAGACTCGATATGTATCTGTATCAAAGAATTAGCTTCTGGATTTTTTAAGTCATCCAAAGCGTTTTGTGTGTCATTTTCATTTCGTCGAATTCACTTCTAGATTTGTTTAGTCATCCAAGTGACTTTGGATCTTTGAGATTGTTTGTGATGTATATTTCTATTACATTTTATCTTTTGACACATTTATTTTAATATTTCAGGTCCAACAATTTGATGTTTGAAACTTTTGCCAATGGAAGATTTCAATATGATGAATAATTGTGGGAATTCTATGAAACATTATTTTTTGTTGATCAGTTATATAAATAATATAACTTTATTTTTTAAGTTGTGATATTATAGTTGTTGGGGTTAATTCTTTGTTTTGGTTGTTTAGATTTTATGAGATTACATTTTACTCTATGAATTAATATTATACATTTTTTAGCATTTGAAAATTTTTGTTGCCTGTAATAGGGTCCATTTGATAACAATTTTGTTAGGGTTTACCAGTTATAAACTCTATAATCGCAACAAAACTTTTATTGTTAAAAGATAATAAGTTTTAGTGGCAATTTTATTAAAGTTATCGGCTATAAAAATGGATGCTATATAAGCATAATAAATCGTTTCATATTTGATTTACCAACTATTTTAGTTGCCACTAAAATTAATGCATTTTAGCTGCAATTTAATTGAGTTTACTGGTTATAAAAATAGATACTATATGAGCGTAACTAACTCTCTTGGATTTGATTTAACAGTCATCTTAATTGTCACGATTAATTGTCACTAAAGTAAATTTGTTTTAGCGACAATTTAGTTGGATTTACTGATTAAACAAATGGACGCTACATGAGCACAACTAATCACTTTGAATTGGATTTAGTAGCAATCTTAATTGTTGCAACCAATTGCCACAAAATCAAATGAATTTTAGCGGCAATTGGGCCTAGTTTTACTAGCGGTTGTTTGAATGGCGGCAAAATTCTTTGTCGACCCCTGCAAAAACGGTCATAGTTCAATGGCTGGTAAAAGTTATAACGGACATTATTATAGCAGCTAATGCAAATTTTAATTGTTGTTAAATCCCCTTTTCTTAGTAGAGTGGGTGGATGGAATATTTGGAACTATGGGTCTCAGCCATGATCCTTTCTCTAACATCGTCAACATCTGGAACACACAATCTACCTTGATATCTCAATACTCCATTTCCCCTTTTGGCAAAAGTCATCACTTTTTGCTTATGCACATCTTCCTTCAACTGTAGTAACACAGGATCTTGATCTTATTTCTCTTTCACCTCCACTACTAGAGATGATACAGACCCATTATGCACATAAACTCCTCCTTTGCTTGATTCATCTAATTGAACTCCCAATCGTGCCAATTTGTGAACCTCTTCGGCTAACCCTCTCTTTTCCTCCTCTACATGGGCGGTGCTTTCCATGGACAACCTAGTAAGAGCATCAACAACTACATTAGCTTTACCTGAATGGTAGAGGATGTTCATGTCGTAATCTCTGAGCAACTCAAGCCATCTCCTATGCCTCAAGTTAAGCTCTTTCTAGGTGAAGACACATTGCAGGCTCTTGTGGTCTGAAAATACATTAACATGTGCTCCATATAAACAGTGGTGTCATAGCTTGAGATCAAACACCACCGCTGCCAACTCAAGTCATGAGTGGGATAATTCTTCTCATACACCTTAAGTTGTATAGAAGCATAAGCAACAACCTTCCCTTTCTGCATCAACATGCATCCCAATCCCTCTCTTGAAGTATCGCAATAGATAAAGAACCCATTTGTTCCATCCGGCAAATTCAACACCGATGCAATAATTAACCTCGTCTTCAACTCTTGGAAGCTTCTCTCACACTCGTCAGACCATTGAAACTTTACCTTTTTCTGAGTCAATTTAGTCAATGGTGCGGATATGGAAGAAAATTCCTCAACAAACCTCCAGTAGTAGCTAGCCACCCTAGAAAACTTCTTATATCGATCGGTGAGGTGGGTCTTGGCCAATTCTTAACCGCCTCAATCTTTTGAGTATCCACTCAAATTACATCTCTAGAAATCACGTGACTTAAGAAAGCCAAATATTTGAGCCAAAATTCACACTTAGAAAACTTTGCATATAGCTCATTATGTTGAAGCGTCGGTAAAATGATCCTAAGGTGATTGGCATGCTCCTCCTTATATCTGGAATACACCAAAATATCATCAATAAACACAATTGCGAACATGTCGAGATATAGTCTGAATACTCTGTTCATTAGGTCCATAAAAGTTATGGGTGCATTTTTCAACCCAAGCGATATCACCAAGAATTCAAAATGACCATATCAAGTTCGAAAAATCGTCTTCTTAATATCACATTCTCTCACTTTCAACTAATAATAACCTGATCTGAGGTCTATCTTAGAGAACACAGTGGCACCCTGAAGTTGGTCAAACAAATCATCAATCCTCGGAAGGGGGTGCTTATTCTTGATGGTCACTTTATTCAACTAACGATAGTCAAACACATCCTAAGGGAACTATCCTTCTTTCGCACGAACAAGACTGGAGCACCCCATGGAGAGACACTCGACCTTATGAATCCTTTTCCAACAAATCTCTCAACTACTCCTTCCACTCTTTCAACTAAGCGGGGGCCATCCTATATGGCGAAATCGAGATAGGCTGGGTGTCGGGAAGAACATCAATTCCGAAGTCAATATTCCTATCGGGAGGGACTTCGGGCAGATCCTCAGGAAATACATCAGGAAACTCGCTCACGATCGGGACAGACTCAAGAGTAGGGGGCTCAACATTATCAGATTTAACTCACATGAGGTGATAGATATATCCTTTAGAGATTAGTTTTCAGGCCTTGAGGTAAGAAATAAACTTACCCTTCTGTGCAACAGAATCTCCTTTCCACTCAATAACCGGCTCATTTGGAAACTGGAATTTGACATCCCGAGTTCAGCAATCAATAGAGGTATAGCAGGCATGAAGCCAATCCATACCAAGGATCACATCGAAATCAACCATCTCTAACTCAATCAAATCAACAAGGGTATCCCTATGATAGATTGATAGCACACAATCTCTATAGATTCTCTCAGCTCGAATGAACTCATCAACAGGAGTAGAAACAGAAAATGGCTTAAGCAAACATTCAGGAAGAATCTCAAATCTACTCGCCACATATGGTGTCACAAAAGAGTAAGTTGCACCCGGATCAAGTAAAGCATAGCAAGGAAAGGTAAAGACTCAAAGCATACCTGTCACAACCTCTGGTGCAACCTCTTGGTCCTGTTGGTTCCCCATCGCATACAGACGGTTTGTTCCACTGTCTGTTCCTGGTGCAACGCCTCTCTGGTTACCCCTTACTGGAGGGTGTTGTAGTAAAAGTCTGAGCCTTATCGCTCCACACTGGACATTCTCTTTGAAAGTGACCCGGTTGGCCATACTTGTAGCAAGCATTCCCTTCATACATTCTCCCAAATGCATCCTGCCACATCTTCTATAAGGTGGCTTCCCTTTAGAGCCAAGAGTCGTACTTGCCTTAGACTATAAACCCTCTGTCCTAAAGTTTGGCTAACCATGGGACCTCTGATGGCTCGGAGTTGGTGCACCTGGCTGAAGATGGTGCATAGCTAGAAGACCTCTTCTGGAAATAGGACTTATCTCCTTTACTCTGCTTGCTCTGACTGGGCTCAGGCCCTATTGATCTAGCCTTCTTACTCAAATGCTTCTCTTTGTCATTCGTCTTATCTTCCTTAGTCTGTTGGACATAAGCCATCATTCTGGAAATATCCATACCCAGGATTAACAATGCCGCCTTACACTCCCTCCTCATATGCTTACCCAATCTAGACATAAATTTCCTCATCTTCACTCTCATATCCGGAACCATCTCCGGAGCATACCTGGACAGGGATGAATTTTAGGCTATACTCTTTAATAGTCATCCCCTCTTGTTTCAAATTCACAAACTTCTCAACCTTCGCCTCTCTCAACTCATAAGGGAAAAAGTGATCGAGAAAGGCACTCTCAAATTCATCCCAAATAGAGAGCTCAGTATCATCACCTTGACCTTCTTCCCACTAATTGTACAAAACATTGGCCACATCTTTGAGCTAGTAGGCAGCAAACTCAACTCCCTCAGTCTCAGTCGCATGCATGATTTTCAGCACTTTCCACATCTCATCAATAAAGTTTTGAAGGTCCTCTTCAACCTTAGACCCCGTTAAGACAGGTGGATTCATCCTCAAAAAGTCTCTCAGTCTAGAAACAGTTGTGGGCTCGGGAGAGCTAGAATTAAGGGTTTGTGAACCCTGATTCCCACTCTGGGCAGCTACCAACTGGGTGAGCATAGGAATGACTCTTCTAAAGTCGGTCTCTAAAGTAGGAGCAGGTGGAGCAGTAGGCATCACAGGAACACCCGTAGTCCTGGGCGGTCAACCTCGGCCCCTCGTTTCTATCTGAGGAGGCATCTCTGAAGTAGGGTTCTCAGTAGTGCTAGCTGAAGCATTCCTCTGGGTTACAGTGAGTTTAGGAGGCATGATCTGCAATCGCATAATGCATAAGTTAGAAAAGAAGTTTATAGAGTTTTCAACTCTATTGCACGAACTCAGATCACAAGAAAGGGTAACAGTTCCTAATGTCCTGTAGCCTCATGCTTATGAAGTATGGTGCACAATACACTTTTAAACAAGACTCTGCTAGATACGTCTTCATAGACTCTGTAGAACTCTTGAACGTTGTGCTCTTATACCAAGTTTGTCACGCCCTGGAAGGGTACCCTCGGTGTGCCGGTACTCAGAGACTATCACTAGCCCCCGAGAGAACCACTTGGCCTTATTATCACGTCATACTCAACAGTGGAAGATAATTCAGCTAGGTAGGCATCATGTAAGAAAAATATAAGTTTACTACGTCATAATATATAGATGAAAATAAGTTTAGATATAAGAGACTCAAACCCTCTACTCAAATGTCTATGAAGCCTCTACTCAACAATCTAGAGTGGTGCCATGAAAGGACATGGACACCTCAGTCAAAAAAAGAAAGTGTACTAGTCAACTCATAAAATAAAAGAGCGCCTCCGGATAGCAAAGAGCACTTATCAACTCTGGAAGTGTACTGATCCAGACCTCAACGATGCGTGTGTTGAAGGCCTCTATCACCTGTATTTGCATCATAAAATGATGCAGGCCCAAATGTACATCAGTACATAGAATATATTGGTATGTAAAATAGTTCAAGGAAAAGTAAAGCTTGATTCACTCACTTCGACTCAACAATTCAGGCTCAAATCAATTTATGCAAGTTTAGAGTAAATCATGCTTTTAAAAGTAAGCTCAGTAAAATAGACTCAGTAGTTATAAAAATGATTTGAAAGCGTCATGCTCAATCAAGATTTTGCTTGGGAGTTTCTTTTAACCGACATCCTCATTCCACCACCTTTAATTAGTTGATGCACAACAAATCAACATCGTTGCCATGCCTACCTTTAACTTGCAACGAAAAAGGCGATCAACTCTCTTTTGTATCCAGAATAAGTGTCCACTTGCGGGACAAGAGTTGCCAGATTAGCTGTAATGACTATCCTACACTGGCAACATAGTTCTGTGGGTTAAAGTAGAAGTATATTCGCTCCCCGCTCGGTGCTCAATACTCCTCCCAAGACTAAAATATGCTCAACTCATCAATCAACTCGTTATCATCAACTTGTCAATCAACTCATCAATCGTCTCATCAATTATCTCAAAACTTAACTCTCTTTAGGATATCTCATCTCAACTCATCTCAATTACTCAACAATTAAATCAATCAATGCAACAATCAACTCAACTCAGACTCTAACGGTCATTTAGATTCACTCAAATGGACTCCTCATATAGTGCATGCTACATAGTCATGTGTAATAATATATGTGACTCAAAGGCAACATGCTCCTCATCTTAATCATACTCAAATTTACTCAACTCAACATGCTCAATTTACTCAACTCAACATGCTCAATTTACTCAACTCAACATGCTCAATTTATGCATAAGATTTCCATGAAGACATGTAATTTAGGGCTCATGCTATCAAGGATGAAAACACATGTACAAATCTCATATTAGAATACTCATGCAATGCAAGAGATTACTTCATGTAGTATAACAAGTCATTAAGATAGATACATGGATTTCAATATTAAAATAGTAAAGTTTCTCAAAATCTCAACTCTTTTCCCCAAAATATTTACTCAAGAAGATGAAGGGGCATATGAAGGAAAGATTTCACACTTTGGTAGGTCTTACATACCTGAAAATTGAAGAATAACTGATCCTCAACCAATCTTGTTCTTGGATAGAAAACTCTAGCTTCTCCCTCTTCTCCTTTTTGCTCTCAAGAAAACCCTCAAGGTGGAGTGAGTGATGAATGAGCTTAGAGTTTATTTCCAAGGCTTTAAACAAGCCAAAAACACATGGGATTTAATAAGATAAAAGGTTGGAATGGATAAAAATGCCCTTCAGTAAAATTGTCAACAAGGCCTATGAGACCATGTATACGACTCGTAGACCCTCTTATGAGTCGTAATTGCTCCTCATAGCTAAGGAGTCTGAAAATCCTGAATCTCTGAAAGTTGATACGAGACACTAGATTATGAGACGTAGTCCACTATACGGATCGTAACTGACCCCTCGTGACTCCAAGGGCCTTGAAATATGAAACATTAGAACTTAGTACGAAACCTCATCTTACGAGTCATAGTGCTCTGTATGAGTCGTAAACTCCTTTTGTAGATATGGTGATCCTGAAAACTGAAACATTGGAATCCAATACGAAACTCGGTCTACAAGTCGTAAACTATTCTACGACTCATAAATGCCTCTCGTAGCTTGCTTCTACAGTTTTCCTCAGTCATTTCCCCAGCAATCCTCTGCACTTACTCGTCTAAATCAGAGAGGAGGAATTTAAGGGTTGTTATATTTTTTGAGTAATAATTACACCCATAAGTCACTGCAAAAAATTATTTACACAAAAAAGCCCACATTTTTTAAATTACTAAAAATAGCCACTCGGCTGCATTTTGACTATTTGATTACTTTTGGGCATTCCGTCTTTTTGTTTATTGGTCATTGGTCCACCTTTAGCTTCTTCTCTTTTTTGCTCTTTTTTTTATTGACCATTAGGCCTTCAGTTCTTTTAAAGTTTTTTCTTTTTGCTTTTTTTTAATTTTGGTGTTTTTCGTCTTTATTTTTTAAAAATAATTTCTTTTAGTATTTTTTGACTCATAGTTTGACTCTATTTATTTGGCCATTTGATCTTTTTTTTTAAAATAAATCTTTTCCTTATTTTTTTAGTTGCACTATGCCAATTTTTTTTTTAAAAAAAAAATGTCAATTTTTTTAAATTTGTTTATTTGCTCTATTTAAAAAGTTTTTTTTCTTTTTTAATTGTTTCACTTCTTTTGTGAATTTTTTAATCATTTTATTATTTATTTTATTAAGGTGAGAATGTATAATAGTCAAATAAATATCGATATAGATATATTATATAATTATTTATATAATATTGATTCACGATTATGAACCATTTATATAGTATCGGTACATTACATACCTATTTATATAATAATAACAAAAATAAAATAATGTTTTTTAAAAAAATGATGAAAAAAAAGGAATACAAAAGGTTAAAATTCGATCTTGGACTGATTTGAGCAAAAAAAGGCCTAATGGGCTTAGATTGATTCGAGTTATCTTAAGCACATGACCTTCATGGCTGCTTTTGTAATTAAAAAAATATGGACTATTTTTTTTTTAACATTTTAGTTTTTTGTATATATATGAAGTTTCTCCCTTTTTTAATTTAATCTTTTTAAAGCAATTGTTTACTTTAATTATGATTTTAATATTACCCCTAACAAATAATTTTCCTGATGACTTCAACTATGATTTCGCTATACCATCATGGCAATATAGGATATCATATATCGATGGAATATCATGGAGAATACCAATAGGCTATCAATATATCAGTAGAATATCACAGAGAATTGTAACATTTTTTTTTGTGATACCCTATCATTATCATATTTTAAATATTTTTTTAAAAAGAACTCAATCTTATATGATAGCGATATGGTATCAATATCAACAGAGTATCACAAAAAATATATTATCTATTAATTTAGAGTTTGATAATTTTCTTTAATCTTTTCTTAAAAAAGGAGTTTAATCCTATATGACACCAATAGAGTAATACAAATGATTAAACTCACTCATATATGATATCGAAATAGTATCAATATTCTGATGGAGTATTACAAAAAAATATATTTTCTACTATTTAAACTTTAATACATAAAATTATGAATTTAATAATTTTTCTTAATCATTTCTTAAAAAAGTGTCCAATCCTATATGATATCAATATACCCGTGGAATATATGATACAGATATGGTATCAATATACCGACAGAGTATCGCAGATGATTAGTTCATAGCAATTATGCTGATGACATGTTGACGTCAAGGCGAAATAAAAAAAATAAAAAAGTTGGTAAGTATTTGGGCTATGGCTCTATTAAGCGTAAATAATTTGAATCGAGTCTAATTTGATTAAATTATTTCACAATTAAATTTATTTTGTATAGTTTTTTCATCTTTCAATGGATAGCTTAACCCAACCCAATCCAATTATTAGCTCTAATAAACATCTGATTTCACGGGTCAAGTTATATATACATAATTTCAAAACAAGGTAATTTCATTTGCTAGCGCTACTTTCAAAAACCTAAATCTAAACGTTGTTTTCTCCTCTGTTGTACCTTCAAAAACTAGGGGTGTACAGAACCAAACCGTACCAAACCGACAAACCAACCAATCCGCAAAAAAAAATCGCTTAGCGGTTTGGTTTGGTTTGGTATTGACGAAAAAAAAATCGACTATATTTGATTTGGTTTGGTTTTAATTTTAAAAAACCAAACCGAGGCCAAACCAACCCGACATTATGTATATATAATTTTTAATTTTTTTTATATATAAAACATATTTATTAGGCACAAGACACAAGACAAGAGTATGGGCAGTATGTTTTTTTCTTTTGAAAAAAGGGCAGCACGCTTTTTTGACTACTTTCATGCTTTCTAACAAAACAAGAGTAT
>JAOTQR010050088.1:0-14671 GCA_025774065.1 Solanum ossicruentum
CCTCAAAATATCTTACATTAGATCCAAGATTTATAGCTCAAAACATTGCAAAACAGTCACAACTTTACCCAGCTTTATAAAATGAAAAAATGGGTTAGTTTCCTTTACGAAACTCCTTTTATGTCATTTTCTTGTTTTTCTTATTAAAGTTAAAAAAAATAAATATAAAAATATTAATATAATACTATTCTGTGGATTTTAAGCAAAGAAGACAGGTTCTTTTTCATGGCTGACTTTTCTTTTCCTTTAAACTTGAATATAATAATACAATACAAAAGATATTTGAATTTTTTTTTTTTAAAAATAAATCAAATTAAAAAATCATTATTATGATTAAAAACCTGTCACAATTTTTATCTATAAAAACTAATCACTATTATTTTTCAGATGCTTCAACTATGATTTTACTATATGATCGTAATTAATTATTCTAAATCATGTAAATACGAGAATTGGGATAAAACAAACACAAAATCGTAAATTAAGTCTTTCTTTTTAAATTGGACAAATAAAATTAAATAATTATTTTAATATCTTTTCAGTGATTTATTTTTTTTCAAAAAATGCTTTAAAAAAATAGAATATAAATTATCTCGACCCAATTTCTCAGGTTGTGATGGAACCTACCCAAACCATCGATAAGCAACTCTATTCCATAGCCCCGAAACATAGACAATGGGCTATCTAGTGGAGGACAACCATAATAAGTGCAAGCTTCCACAATAAGGATAAGAGGTACAAAATACTGACGAGAAAAACATATCAAAAACTACTCCAAGACTTGACATCAATCAGTATTTGAGCTTTTAATACACAAAATGAGAGTACAAGGCTTCCCTATACTATCTCTGAATACAAAATAAAGATGAGTCCAGATACACTAAGATGAAAATCGACAACTCTAGATGCCAGGAGCTCATCGTAATCTCCGAAATTCTTAGCCTGCTCTGCACGAGGGGAAGTCAACAGTGCGTCTAAGAAGAGGAGAAGCAAACCAGGGAGAATCAGACCTACTATCTACTAGCAAGAAGGAAAAGTTAAAGAATCTACCCAGCAAGGGAACAAGTGATCAAAAACACTAAATGTCTAATAACAATCGAGAATTTTGGGATTATACCAACCTAGCCTAAAAGGATATACACTTAACCAAAGAAAGAAGAAATTACTATATAACAAAATAACACAAGCAAGTAAAGGCATAAGCAAGCAATAACCAACCGACGTTCCATACCACTAGTGGTACAATCGACAAGTAGAACCCTAATCGACATCCCATACTACTATGGGACCAAGAAATAAATAATATACTAGGGATGATGATGCATGTGAATGTAATGCATGATATCTTTTTGTCGCGTATAATCAGAAGTGTTGTATGAATACCCTAGCTCAGCTAGCAAGGTAGAATCTATAGTGTCTTTCACTGGATATAATGTCTCCTCAGCGTGAAGTCCCATAGGGACTCGAAAAGCCCGTATGCACTACCTAGGCCCGCACCAGGACTCATCATAATAATCATCTCTGTCGATGATACTGGAGAAATAGTAGTAGCCATAATGCAAAAAAACGTCGATGCACTAGCTAGTTAAATCATAAAAAAAGAACCACGTCATCCTATGTCATGCCTCCAAGTCTATAAAGTTAGACAAACACTCGATGGCCCTAAGGCCAGAGAGGACCAACATATAACCTTGCTTACTATGCATATGACTATGACAACTACAAAGTAGTGACAAGTTCCTTCTGGCAATAGAGATAAAAGATCAAAATAGGTAGAACCACAACTTGCATACCAGACTTGGCCGTTGCAAATGAACTTATAAACAATAAGTCTACAAATCCTCTACAAGATGACATAGGTTGGGACAACCCCTGCATTACTCTAAACTATAATACAATACCAGCATGCATATACTATAGACCTAGCAATGCCCCGAACCAACATGGAGCTCACCAAAAGCAGTTGAGTGTCGGGTGTGCCTACACCGGAGGTCTACTAGCTGAAGTTCTTGTACCTGCAACATAAATTGCAGAATCCCCCAAAAGGGACGTCAGTATGAAATAATGTACTGCATATGTAAGGCAATAACATATATAAAATAAGAACTCAAGTAAAATCAAGTAGCAATATATAAATGCACAAATCATAATAAAAGACCACCTTTGTTATATTTGTGGAACTATGTACAATACATTCTCTTTATTTTTATTTTTTTTAATTTTTTTTTACTTTTTAGTGTTTTATAATTCCTTTAGGCATGTAATACAAATGACGAGCTGATTAGTGGTAAAAGAGGATGACCCATGCTAGGCATGTTAACCGTTGAGATGCTGTCCTCATAATTATACAAATTGGGATCGACCCATGCTAGGTTATCGCCTCTGAATTACCACCCTTATGAACCAAGTGAGATCAATGCATGCTAGGCTTTTCCCCCCGGGATGCCACCCACACATTATGAAATTTTAGGTTATTCCTTAATGCTTTGAGATTGTTACTTTGATAGTCATGGTACTTTTGAACTTTGGAACTATGTACCAGTAATATAAGTCATGACAACAGTCAGTTAAGACAGTACAATAATATAGGAATCAAGTGTAACATTAATGTACTACTTAGGGGTCTAAATGATACAAATAGCTTCATAAATAAAGGTAGATTCATCATGCTAGTGCGTGGAAGAATAAAACTACTAATTTACTAATAAAAAACATCGCCATTATCAGAATAACACTTGGGAAGTTTACTGATTGATAGTGATACGAGTGTGATATTTCATGCTAAAGAATATGAATTGGATAGTGTTACATACTTCATTTTTGTATCAACACAACTACCATATTTCAGCCTCCCTTTATGGCATTACTTCTACAATATAGATCATGATTAAGCTAACGTTAGTAGATAATTACATGTGGGCCTCATAGAATAATAGCTTAATACTTGATGGATAGTAGGTCTACACAACCCTTACACTAATGGAGAACTATCACACCCTCCTTTTATAAATCAATGCAACCTCACACTCTCTTTGCCAAAATCACCACAAGCTACCCCCATTAGCATTACATGTAAAATGGCCATTTAACAGTCACAACGTATCTTTCATAGGATTTGGTAAAGAAAATCGGATAAAATGATGAATCACTTCATTCTTCATTATAACTCCCATCAACAATTCTATGAGGCCCCCCACTGTCTCGCAACAACAACAAATGTATGCATCTCCTAAACAGCCTCATAGTCATTTAGTACAATTAGAAAATATTATCAGGACTTCCAATCACCTTCCCTTATGTTCTTAACAATGATGTGCATACAATTCTCTATTCAAACCTACATATAAGGAGAACTACGAATTAGAGTAGCATCTTACCAAATTTCTGAAAATTTGCTCTCTTAACTTGTACTCCTTCAAGAGCTTAAACTTCATTTCCCTCTTAAATCAAGTAAAAAATGAAAACTCACTTAGTAATGAAGAAAAGTTGGGTAGTCAACTTTGGGAAAGGAACTGGACCATATTTTAAACATGAGTATTATAAAATTGTCATATTTTATGGAAGAATCAAGCTAGACCCATAAAATTCTACTTACCTTGGCTGGAAATAAAAATGTGGTCCTCCAAGAACCCTAGGAGTAGTTTGAGATAGCTGTGATAAGTTTCCAGAGAAAAGGAGAGTGCTGGAGTTAAAGATGATTTTTCCTATGTAATATTTAAGAAACAAATATAACCCTATAATACAGCCACTTCACCATCTATATTCTAGTCATAATTAGCCACAAGTTGCTAAGTAGGTGATGCACCTACTTAGCCATTTTAAGTTTCTCAAAGGTCAAACTAGGTTATACACCTAATTCCCTTTATTAAGTCTATTTAGCTTAGATAGGTAATTGAACTAAAGCTCTTCTTAAGTGGTCAAGAAGTCCAAGTAGGTGATGTACCTATTTATCACCTACTGGCTTAATTTAGTCAAGCAAGCAACTCATTTATTTTATCTCATTTTTCCAATCCCTAATCCCCCATGTTGTATCTTAATACCTCACTTTAAACTTTCAACTCAAATAGTACCTTATTATCTTGAATTTAAATACTTCCATCGAGTTTAACTTGGACATATATCCACTGAAACATGTGGGGCATCACAACCTTCTGATCTAATTCAAATTATCACTAATCATATGAGAAACTTAGTCCCTTACCCATACAATGAACCTTTGTCAAATGTCATGTAAAATTGATCACACTCAAGATACACCTCTTTTAAAAGTAAAAATGATCATCAAAGTAATAAACCCAACCAAGGTTAGGGTCGAATTCCACAGGTAATACGGAACTTTTGCAACTTGGTTCACCAATAACCAATGCAAACATCAAGTAACTCAATTCTCAAAAAAGGGAGGGGGCTGTAATTATCGATAGAAATTAAACTAGACTAAATAAAATTGGAAGACAAAAAATAATAGAGAGCAAGTTGAGATATTGTATTCCCCATGATTCACTAACTCAACTTCCCCAGATTTTACAATTTTCAACTAGAATATCGCATGCAGGACGATAATTTAGGTTCTTCCAACCCTTTGGTCAAAGTTGAAGTCAAATTTCACTATGAGACTTGGCCCATCTTCATAGTGTGCTCAACTAACCATTACCAATAGTCCTAGTTAACCTCCCTTTGGTTGAGTTCAATTGATTAGACGAGAACACATCATCGAATCCAGTTATTCACTCTCTTTTCCTATTCATTACCACCTGGATCGGGAAGGTAACACTAGGCAAATTTTAATGTTAGCCACTATTAGAAAATATTAAAAATAAAGAGAAATGATTAATACATGCAAATACCGACTCTAAGAATTGAAAATAATCTGGGTTTTCTAAGTTAGATTCTCAAGGTTCCTATAACCCCAAGTTGTGGGTTTAGCCACTCATATCTTGGGCAAATAAATAAACAATAAATAGAGAAGACATGGTTAATCACTTACCCAAGAATATTGAAGAACAAGAAAACCCAATCTATATTGAGAATCACAAGATTGAAAGTTGAATTTAATCCACAAACGAATCTCTTCTCCACATTGTAGTCTCCAAAACTAAAACCCCAAAGAATATTCTAATTTCTTCTTCTATATTCTATTCTCAGCTGCTCTCTATCTCTCCTTACTGAAATTTTTGAAAACTCCTTTAAATGACCTAGTATTTTCTATTTATAGTATTTATAAATAAGTCCCTAAATTAATAAAAAAAACTGATCGGCCTATGATATGAGTCACAGTTACGACTCATAACTACGGTCACGAGTCGTAATTGGGCTTTCATGGTCAGCCTCCTGTATCTTGGACTTCACTGCTACAAAACACCTTCATAAGTTATAGTCTGATCTAGGACTCTTATCGACTTCTCATAGTCAACATTTTCATCACTTGGTCCAAATCTGATCAACACTGGAAATCACTACGAAATATCCCTTTACGACCCATAGATGAAACTACGACTCTAACTAGGTCTCGTGTGGCTGAACTTTAGTTTTTGCTTCAATACTGGAATCCTCCAGGAGTCCACCTATGAATTGTAAACTGAGATATGACTCGTAGACTATCTCATATATCCTCAAAAATTTGCAAACATGCAACTTTTCCCAAAATTATGCCAACCTGCTTTTCTTGTAAAAACAGACGCAAAAACATATAAAAATCATAAAAGTCGCATTGAGAACACACAAAATCTTAAGTTTCAGATATCAAATGCGTTGTATTTTTACAACACATCAACACCGTCAACTTCACTGTTAGTATTGTTGCTTGTCCTCAAGCGATGACTCAATTTATATAGATTATAAAACAATACATAACAATCAACCCAATGACACATACCGTACTCAAATCCAAATTAGGTACCCATTTCATCTTTTTCAAGACAAGATCATGTAGCCTTTCAGCAAACCAAAGTATATTCATGCATTCGATAACACAATTGTGACAAGTAAAGGAATATCAACAATCCACAATCACTGAACAAGTAAAATGTTGACAATTTAATACAAATGCCCTCACAGGAAAGAAGTCCCTTTTAAACACTCAATGAAGATTTCAGAATTTAACAATGGGACTGTGCAAGCACACTCACTCTCACAAATGACATTAATACATGATGACCAATACCATAGGCTTGCCCACATACTCATGACCCGGACTTTTGACTAATTGGGCTAGGATCACTTTAGGACTTCATAAGCTTGTAACATAGGCTCATGGGGCTTTGGTATGGATTTTTGGACAACTAGTGACTAAACACCAATCTTGAACCATGCTTTTCAACAATTTCACCTTATCAACTTAATCATTTCCACCTTATTCTCCCCTTTTTCTTCATATTCAAGCTTTTCTGGGTATTTTCTTCTCATTTCCAGCTTTTCCCTCATTTACACACATTATTTTTCTTGTTCAACTCAATCTAAGGCATATTTTTCTCTTTCTTTCACCCAGTGCAGATTTGCTTCTCTTTCTTCACATTCCCAACTCACCACCTCATTTTTGTGATTTTACCCTTACATTGGCCACCCTCAACTTAGGCTTTTTGCCTAAATCAAGGTTCACATCGCCCAAGGATAGATCAAAGCCAATTTCAAGGTATTTCACTAGAAAAGGTTAGGTTAATCAGGTGTTAAAAAATGATACATGTAAGGCTCAAATATTTGGAATAAGGAATGAATTTTTCATTTGGTTGGTCATTTTAGGAAAAAGTGGACTAATTCAAAGAACAAGGACCTAAATCCCTTCCTAATTCATATAATCTCTAGTCCAACTTAGAGTAATAGGGCAAGTTCTAAATCAGTACACAATGCAAGAATATAACAAAATTAACTCACACACACATGACATTGCATACATAGCCAACAGAAACTCATAGGTCATGCTTCATGTATCAAATTGCTCTCATTTAATCAGAACAGATATTGCCAAATCATTCAAAAAATGCATGGTTGTCATGTAACTACTTAATCAAAAAATGGGCACCAATTTTCAAAATATATCATAAAACATCAAAAACATGGTACATGCCATAAGTTCAACTAATAATACTACAAATATCATCTAAGACATCCTAAATATGCCGGTTCAACAAAAATTAAATATCCATGAGGGAAAAGAACACAGACAAGGAAACCTTGGGATCAAAATTTAGGGTAGTTATGGACCAAAAGCTACTCAGACTTTATCCTAGTCCGTAACTACCCACACCCCATTGAAAGATTTGTACATTGTCCTCAATACATCACTTAAGCAAGAATAATATAGGAAGGGCAAAAAAACATACCTTGGTGCCCCAACACATATCCACCTTGGGTTGCCTCCCAAGTAGCGCCTGATTTATAGTCGCGACACGACATAGCCATCTTGTGTACTTACACTTCCCCAAGATCCCATTTTTCAATCGTCTTGATCTCTTTTACATTTCCAAGGTATGACTTAACTCTTTGGCTGTTTACATTTAAAGTGCCTCCCGTTGGTCTCTCCAATTCAATGGCCCTATGATCAGAGACGCATGCTAGACAAAAGGGTCCCAACCATCAAAATTTGAGCTTCCCAGGGAACAATTTTAATCTGGAATTAAAAAGTAGAACTAAGTCCCCTGGTGTGAATTGGCGGTTTTCTATGTGGCAGTCATGTTGGATTTTCATTAGTTGCTTATATAAGGCTGAGCTCTCATATTCTTTTAATCAAGACTCATCAAGCCCATTATCATGGCTTAACCTAGAGGTAGCTGCATCATTCCAATCTAGATTCAACTTCTTCAATGCCCACATTACTTTATGCTCAAGTTCCACGGGCAAATGACATGCCTTCCCAAAAACAAGTTGGTACGGAGACATGCCAATAGGTGTCTTGAATGCAGTCTGGTATCCCCATAATGCATCATCTATCTTTCGAGACCACTCGATTCGGTTTGTATTCATAGTTTTGGATGATATCTGCTTAATTTCCCTATTCGACACTTCCACTTGCCCACTTGTTTGAGGATGAGAAGGCATTTCCACCCTGTGTTTCACTCTATACTATCCAAGAAGAGCTATTGTAGAAGTGAGAACCTCCATCACTGATGATAACTCGAGGAGTACCAAATCTAGAGAATATGTTCCTTTTGAGGAATGCTGTAACACTTTTACCCTCATTGTTAGGTAGAGCTACAACCTCCACTCATTTGGATACATAATCCGCAGCAACCAAGATGTACTTGTTTCTATGTAACTAATAAATGGTCCCATGAAATCTATCCTCCACACTTTAATTAACTTAATCACGAACATAGGATTTAGAGGGAGCTCATGCTTGCGCGCAACCTGACCTTCTCTTTGGCATCTATCACAAGCTTTGGCATAGTCATGAGCATTTTGGTGGATTGTGGGCCAATAATACCCACATTGTAAAATCTTGTGGGCTGTTCGAATCCCACTATGATGTCTACCCACTAATGACGAGTGGCATGCTTCAAGTATGGTCATCATTTCCACCTCAGAGACATAGCGGCGAATAATCCCCTCAGCACATACACGAAATAAGTATGGGTCATCTCAAAATAACTTCCTCACATCATGTATAAACTTCCGACCTTGGTGTGTGTTCAAGTCGGGAGGCACAATAGTACTCCATAAATAATTTGCACAGCCTGCAAACCAAGGTATAAGATCATGAGATGCAGCCAACACTCTTTCATTAGGAAAAGAATCATTTATCTCCAGTTCATCATCAAATTACAACATTGCTCCATATTTTAATCTGGATAGATGATCTGTAACTTGATTTTCTACTCCTTTCCTATCGATAACATCAAAGTTGAATTCTTGCAAGAGAAGGGCCCATCTTATCAACCTTGGCCTTGCATCCTTTTTGTCCTTCAAATACTTAAGTATTGAGTGGTCCGTATGCACTACCACTTTGGCTCCCAATAAATATGAATGGAACTTTTTGAATGTGAAGACCAATGCAAACAACTCTTGCTTTGTGACAGTGTAATGTTTTTGAGCCGTATTCAGGGCTTTACTAGCGTAATATATGAGATGTAAGACTTTCTCCTTGCGTTATCCTAATACCACACCTAGAGCAATCCCACTTACATCACACATGATTTCAAATGGCTTGCACCAATCAGGAGCTACAATAATTGGTGCTGAGATCAATCTCATTTTCAACTCTTCAAAGACTTGTATATATGCATCATCAAACATGAACTTGCCATCTTTCTCCAATAATTTGCACAATGAGTGTGAAATTTGAGAGAAGTCTTTTATAAACTTTCGATAGAATCCTGCATGCCCCAAGAAACTCGTCGCACCCTTGACTGAGATGGGTGGTGGAAGCTTCTCAATCACCTTAATATTAGCCCTATCAACCTCAATGCCTTTGCTAGATATTCTATGACCCAACACAATACCCTCTTTAACCATGAAGTGGCACTTTTCCCAGTTTAGCACCAGATGGCTTTCTATACATCTTTGCAACACATCATGCAAGTGTGCCAAGCAATCCTCAAATGAGTTTCCAACCATGCCAAAATCATCCATGAAGACCTCAATAGTGCTTTCCACCATATCTGAGAAGATGGACATCATGCATCTTTGAAATGTTGCTAGAACATTACACAACCCAAATGGCATCCTCTTAAATGCGAAGGTGCCATAGGGATATGTAAAAGTGGTTTTCTCCTATGGAGTAGTGATGATCTGATTAGAGCTAAAATACCCATCACGGAAAAAATACCACCCTTTTTCTGCAAGTCTATCAAGCATCTGATCCATGAATGACATAGGTAAGTGATCCTTCTCTGTTGAGGCATTGAGCTTACTGTAATCTATACATACCCTCCATCCTGTGACTGGCCTTATAGGAATCAATTTATTGTTTGCATTAGGTACCACTGTGATACCCCCCTTTTTCGGAACATACTGTACTGGGCTCACCCATTCACTATCGACAATTAGGTAGATTACTCCTGCATCTAATAGTTTAATGATTGCTTTGTGAACTACCTCTTACACAGGAGGATTTAGGCGCCTTTGATGTTCAATGCTTGGCTTGTAGTCCTTGACTGGTTGAATCTTGTGAGTATATATCCTACGAGGAACACCAATAATATCTGCAATAGTCTATCTAATAGCCCTTTAAAATTGTTTGAGCACTGTTACAAGGGCATCTGTTCGCTCATCACTCAAGTCCACAGCTATGATGACCGGCAAAGTGTTCTCTCCCAAGAATGCATATTTTGAATGTAATGGAAATGCTTTCAATTCTAACACCGGTGGTACTTCTATAGTGGGTTTTGTTGGTGGCGTCTCCCGATTTTACAGATCTAGCTTTAACTTCATTTGGCATCTAGTGCCGAATGACAACCCTAGAGCATTTATTGTCTCCTCATAATCTGGGACACCATCACTTTCAAAGTTCATCAATACTACCTCCAAAGTGTCAACACCCAATCGTAGCTCAAGTGGTACCTCTGACTCATCATCATCAACAGTCTCTATAGCTGAAACCACTGTCAGATCACTATCCTTCCTTGCTTGTTGACAAACATTGAACATGACTTCTTCTTTACCAAATTTAAATGTGAGCAACCCTTTCTCCATATCAACCAGAGTGCGATTAGTAGCTAAAAAAGTCCTCCCCAAGATAATTGGAATTGCAAATCAACCTCACACTCAAGAATAACAAAATTTGCAGGAAATATAAAATTTTCAACTTTTACCAACATATCATGGAGTATTCCCACAGGTTTCTTGACTGTCCTGTCTATCATTAACAACCGCATCTTAGTAGGAGTAGTAGTTCCAAAATCAAGTTTCTTGAAGATTGGCCAAAAGCATTAAGTTGATGCTAGCACCTAAATCACAAAGTGCTCTTGCAAATTCTACCTCTCCTATAGTGCATGGTATAGTGAAAGCAGCTGGATCTTCGCACTTTAGAGCTAATGACTTAGTAGTGATAGCACTAAAATGTTGGACATCTCTAGAAAGCTCTTGACTGACAGTCCGCTTCTTTGTAACCAAGTCTTTCATATACCTTGCATACTCCTGTATCTTCTCTAGAGCTTCAATCAAAGAGATGTTGATCGATAATTGCTTGAGAATTGAGAAAGAGATGTTGATCGATAATTGCTTGAGAATTGAGAGGAAGTTCTTGAGCTTTCTCTCCTCCTCCGTCTTATTGAGTCTTTAATGAAAAGGAGTCAGAGGCCTTGGGACAGTCCTTTGGCTCTTCAACCACTTCACTTACCCCATTCTTTACATATTCTTCTCTTTCGACAACACCCTCCCTCACAACTCCCTTCTCACAAATATTTTCTACCTCAACAAGTATAGGAGGGTCGATGGTACTCTTACCTCTCATAGTCGTGATTGCCATACAATGCCCCTCATTCTTTGGATTTTGAACCGTATTGACTTGCAATGTACCTTTTTGGCATTGATTCAATTGAAGACACCTGGCCGAATTGTTGCTCAAGTTGCTTTGTGGTCACCGGGTGAGACTCTATCCTTTGATTTATACTTGAAATATTAGACTTCATTCCATCTAAAGTCTCATCTTGTGGTTTGGCCTTTTTCATCAATCGGTCAAACATCTCTTCAATCCTTGAATGGCTAGCCACGATTATGGGGTGACACATATGGACCATTCCAAAAACCATCTCTTCTACCCCACTCTAGCTTCTGGAACCCTATTCCTCTAAAAATAACCACCACGGTTATCTCTATAAGCAACTTTTTGATTGTAGTTTCAACCTTGGTTTCCGGAACCTTGAAGCCAATAGTCCGAAATGGACCCTTGGGCATTGTTCCAAAAACTCATCACTTGATCACTAACAATACAAGCATTCTCATTATAATAATGATCTTTATATATGGGTGCTCTAGGAGGTTGGTGGACTACCACATGTACTCTTTCTTGATTTTGCTTAACCACCAAATTCATACTCATGCTGAGTTGAGCAAGTCATTGTATGATCTCCTAATTGATCTTAGCTTGCTTCGAGCTAACATTCACAACATATGAGATCCTTGTAGAAGCTCTCTCTCTTTGTGCATATGTACAGTTGGTTTTGACCACTTGCTCCACTCTTTCGGCGATCCTTGTGAACAGTTGATCTAAGATCATGCCCCCTATTATAGTATCAACACAAGCTTGACTATTTTCATCGAGGGCACCGTAGAAGATCTCTACCAATGCATCGTTAACAATATTTTGGTTTGGGATGCTTCCCAAACACATTGTAAATTTCTCCCACGTTGTACTAATTGAATCACCTGACAATTGCTCAATATTGATTTGATCTTTTAATTTGAGCTTCTTTGACCTCGGGAAGTACCTTTCCAAAAATGCCTTCTATAAATTTTCCCAACAGGTGATTGAGGTTTATGAGAGTTCCGATAGCCACACAACTGCATTACTAGTAATAGATAGAGAGAGCACACTCAAGCCAACAACATCCATGGAAAGATTTTGCGTCCCCCTCACACTCTTGCAAACAAACGTTACATTATGCAGATGGCTATGAGGATCCTTGGAAGGTTAACCCGCAAACAAACCACGATTTTGAAGCATTTAGAGAAATCCACTTGAAACTATGAACTTAGTGTCGGCGAGTAATAGTGGCAACACTATAGATCTTGTTATGTCCATAGCCATGGGATTCAATCTATATTGATTCCATCCATAGGCATTCTCATTGAAGTCCCTAAGTTGTGGCCTATTCTCCAATGGTGGTGGATTGTCATCCCTTTCATCAACATCATCATTCTGATTCATAGCTTGATTAACCCCGATATTAGCATTTGCTTGCGCCATTCTTTGTATAACCCATTGGATCTCTAAATCAATTGGAGCTAAGGGACTACCTTGAGTCCTTGTATTAGGCATACAACACCTACTATACCTTGCAAAGAAGCTAACCTAACAAAAACAAAAATAAAAATAAAATACAAGAGAACTAAGAAATTAACATTGAATTGCACTACTAGTGAATCCAAATCAAAGTCTCGCTATATTCCCTGGCAACGGTGCCATTTTTTCTTTCATCACGCTTAAGATGCACCTCTTTTTGAAGTAAAACCGATCGTCAAAGTAATAAACGTAACTAGGTTAGGGTCGAATCCTATAGAGAATATAGGACTTTTACAACTTGGTTCGCCAATAATCAATTCAAATATCAACTAACTCAATTCTCTAAAAGGGGGGGGGGTTGTAATGATCGATAGGAAACTAAACTAGACTAAATAAAATTGGAAGACAAACAATAATGGAGAGCAACTTGGGGTGTTGTGTTCCCCATGATTCATAACTCAACTTCCTCGAGTGTTACGATTCTCAACTAGAATATAGCATGTAGGACGGTAATTTAGGTTCTTCCAACCCTTTGATCAAATGTGAAGGTCAAATTTCACTATAGGACTTAGCCCATCTCCATAGTGTGCTCAACTAACCATTATCAATAGTCCCAGTCAAGCTCCCTTTGGTCGAGTTTGGTTGATTAGACGAGAACACATCATCGAATCTTGTTAATCACTCTCTTTTTCTATTCATTACCACCTAGATCGGGAAGGTAACGCTAGGCAAGTTCTAATATTGACCACCATTAGAAAACATCCAAAATGAAGAGAAATGATTAATACATGCAAATATCCATTCTAAGAATTACAAATAATCCGAGTTTTCTATGTTAGATTCTTATGGTCCTCACAAGCCCAAGATGTGGGTTTAGTCACTCATATCTTGGGCAAGCAAAGAAATATTGAATAGAGAAGACATGGTTAATCACTTACACAAAAAGATTGAAGAACACGAAAACCCAATGTATATTGTGAATCACAAGATTGAAAGTTAAATTTAATCCACAAGTGAATCTCTACTCCAAAATGTATTCTCTAAAACTAAAATCCTAAGAATATTCTGATTTCTTCTTTTATACTTTATCCTTAGCTGCTCTCTCTCTCCTTACTGAAAATTTCGAAAACTCCTTTAAATGACCTAGTATTTTCTATTTATAGTATTAACAAATAAGTTCCTAAATTAATATGAAAAATTGGTTGGCACATGATACGAGTCGCAGTTATGACTCGTAACTTAGGGTCACGTGCCATAATCGGGCTTTCGTGATCAACCTCCTACATCTTGGACTTCACTGCTATAGAACACCTTCATGAGTCATAGTCTGATCTACGTCTCCTATCAACTTCTCATAGTCCATATTTGCATTGCTTGGTTCAAAGCTAATCAACACTGGAAATCACTACGAAACATCTCTTTACGACCCGTAGATGGAACTACGACTCGTAACTGGGTCTCGTGTGGCTGAACTTTAGTTTTTGCTTCAACACTAGAATCCTCCACGAGTCTACCTCTATGACTTGTAAACTGAGATATGACTTATAGAGGGTCTCGTTTATCCTTAAAAATCAGCAAAATCTGCAACTTTTTCCAAAATTATGCCAACCTGCTTTTCCTGTAAAAGCAAACACAAAAACACATTAAAACCATAAACGTCATATTGAGAACACACAAAATCCTAAGTTTTAGGCATCAAATGTGCTATATTTTTACAACAAACAACAACAACAACAACATACCCAGTGATATCCCACAAGTGGGGTCTGGGGAGGGTAGATCATACGCAGACCTTAC
>JAOTQR010050119.1:0-49320 GCA_025774065.1 Solanum ossicruentum
TCATTCATCTTCCTAAATCAAAGAGGACTAAAGAAATCAATAAGATGAATGATCCCAAATACTGCAAGTTTTATCATTTCATTGGCCATTTGATAAGTAAATGCTTTATTTTAAAGGAGAAAATTTTGACGTTAATAAGTAAAGAAAAGTATCATCAACTTAGATGAAACATTAGAGGCAAATCATGCTAATATGGCACCCTACTAGAAGAAGTGCTCGAGGTTACAAATTATACCAAACACCATCTCTTTGAAATTTAGAAGTCACATACCTATTGAAATTGATGTTTTAAGAAATGCTTCTGAAGACCCACTATAAATTGATAACCACAAAGGAATTGAAGATGATGGTTGGACACTAGTTACTCATAAGAAGCGAAAATATCAATCAGCTCTTATGTTGCGTCTTCATAAGGCAAGATATTTAAGGAGTGATGTGAATCAATTAAAACTACTAAAATACATCAAATCTTATAGCCAAAGGATTAATGGCTCCTTATCACAAAAGGTCTGAACGCCTATTACACTGTTTGAATTCGAAGAATTCCTTTGCAGTAGTCAAACTAGCACCACATATGTTGTTTCGAGCATAGATGAAGCAACGCAAAGCAAAGATGAGCATAATTTAGAAATAACACAGAAATATCATACTAACAAAACATTGCCCTATGTTATCTACAATTACCTTTACTGATGATGACTTGTTGTTAGGTTCTAAGCTACATAACAAGCCTTTGTTTGTTATAGGATCTATTCAAGAACAATGTCTTAATCACATACTAATCAATGGTGATTCGGCAGTCAATATCATGTCAAAATTTATTTTGCAAAAGCTTAGGACGTTTGTTGATGAATTGGCCAAAAGTAATCTAACAATCCAAGGTTTCAATCAAGGACATCGAGCCATATGAAAGATTTGAGTAGGATGTCTGTTAGTGACATAAAGCCAAATACTTTGATTCATGCTATAGAGGCCAAAATATCATACAACCAGTTGCTCGGATGTCGTCCTTGTGTTCATGAAAAATGGAGCGGTGTCATCTACTTTGCATCAATACATGAAGTATATGAAAGATAGTGAAGTAGTCAAAATTGATGCAGATATCAATCATTTCACCAAAACAAAGTCATACTTTGCAGTTGTAAGATTTTATTTATATTCTTAAAGATCAAATATGAAAAAACCCATACAAGTTAGCTTAACTGATGTTGAAGAGAGATAAGTTCAACGAGGCCCTATTAAAATGTCTAAGAAGAGAACAAAAGAAGTCTCCATTAAACTCGCACCATCTAAAGTAGACATGCATACTAATATTGAAATGAGAAACCAATGTTTTGTTATATTTCACATGAGCATTGAAAAAAAAGGACAAGCCCTGTTAGAGAAATGACTCAACAAGTTTACCATCTGAGAAATAATTTGAGTCTAACAATGTTCTAAGATTTGATAGAGAAAATAATTGTCCCAGTTGCACAAGTTCCATCTATCACTTTGGAGTCTTCTAAAAACAATTCCCAAGTTAGTAAGATAAAAGGCAACTTTAGTCGAAAGGTCTTCACATTATTTCAAAAATCAGGTTATGACTTCTCAAATCGAGCAAGGTTGGAGGAGCTCAAAGATGAAGTCAATGATGAAAAGATACAAGGGCTCACAAAGTCTCAAATAAGGTGAAACAAACAAGGATATTATATTGTCACTCCTCGGTTTGGGTGGGGATTCAACTTGCCAGAACCTCTTAGAATTTCGTATAAGAAAAAGGAAGAAATTTCATCACACCATACCTTGATAAAAAAAACCAAGGAACCTAAGGATGGTAAAACACTACAACATACTTTTGTGTTTGAATGCATAAGAAGATTGACACCTCATGTATCCATGCTTAAAAGATTGGGTAGCAAGGATGAAAGTGAATCCTCCAAACAAATGAAAGGAGATGCCAACACATCAAATAGCTCCATAGTTTATTTCTTGGGAACCAAAATAAAATCTTTATTAGAGAAAAGGTTGTTGGAACATGAAAAGCATGATTTTTGTGGGGTGATAGACAATAAAGAAATTCATAGTATTTTTCCATCATGTATAAAGAGAAAGACTATATTGTCCATGACCACATATGGTTCATTGAAGGTTAAAAGAAACATCACTGTTGTCACCAATCAATTTCACATAGAAACAGAGAGGAGCAAGAAGAAACCTTCACAATTTTTGAAAAAAAAAATCAGAGGGAAGATTCAAATCTAGTAGAAGTATCCTCTCTCTCATTCAACAATAGAAGAAATTTCACATCATGACGATATAGATGATGAGGTCAAAGAGGATCCCGCTTAACTAGAGTATAGTGTACAATCAACTGTAGATGATCTCAAGGATCTAAATCTTGGTACTCTAGAAGATTCACGCCCAACCTTCATTGGTGCACTTCTGACACCACAAAAAAAGAAGGAATACTTCAACTTAATTATTGAGTACAAAGCTATATTTGCTTGGTCATACAGATAAATGCCAAGCCTTGGTCCTAACTTAGTTATTCATCATTTAGGGCTCAAAATGGAACACGTCCCATAAAGCAACACTGAGTGTTTCATCCTAAGTTGGTAACAAATTAAAGCAAAGTTCAATAAACTCATAGAAGTTGGGTTTATTTGAGAAGTGAAGTACTCATCATGAATCTCAAATATTGTAACCTCAAATATTGTACTTATTAAAAAGAAGAATAGTTAAATACGTGTGTGTGTGTTAATTTTGGAGATTTGAACGAGGCATGTCCAAAAGATGACTTCTTACTGCTAATCATTGAGATCATGGTTGATGGTACAACTGGACATAAAGCTATGTCATTTATGGATGGGTCTTCTGGATATAATCAAATTAGGAAGTCTCCAAAGGATGAAGAATGCGCTGCCTTGCGAACTCCAAAAGGATATATTGTTACAATGTAATGCCTTTTGGTCTAAAGAATATCGGTGGAACCTATCAACATGTAATGTAAATATTTTTGATAACATGCTTCACCAGAGGATGGAATGTTGCGTTGATGATTTGGTGGTAAAGATGAATCCGAGGGAAAATCATCTTGAAGATCTTTGAATTATTTTTGTGAGGTCAAAAAAGTTTGACTTGAAGATGAATCCACTCAAATATGCATTTGGAGTTACTTTAGGAAAGTTTCTTGGTTTCATTATGTGTCACCACAGAAGTAAAATTGATCCTACAAATATTGATGTCATTCAAAAAATGCATGAGCCAAAGAACTTGAGAGACCTCCGCTATCTATAAGGAAATTTGGCATTCCCTAGAAGATTCATCTCAAACTTAATTAGACGATGTGAATCCTTCAACTATTTAATGAAGAAAGATGCCCCTTCCATTAGGACCAATCATGGCAAAAGGCTTTTAAAAGCATCAAAGATACTTGTTAAATCTACTTGTATAGGGGTACCAATTCTTAGGAAGACATTGATACTTTACATTGCATCACAAGAACGATCACCTGGGGCACTTCTTGCTCAAGAGAATGAAGCTAAAAGGGAACAAGCATTATACTATCTAAGTTAAACTTAATAGGAGCTGAGCTAAATTATAAGCTCATTGAGAAGATGTGCTTAAAATTACTATATGCAATAAAGAAGCTAAGATATTATTTTGAAGCATACACCATCAAGCTAATTTCTCGAGCTAATCATTTGAAGTTCATAATGACTCGACCAATTCTCTCAAGACGTCTAGCAAGATGATCTGTATTGTTTAATCAATATGAGATTTTATATACACCTCAAAAGGCTGTGAAGAGGCAAGTGCTTGCTAATTTCCTTGCCAACCATCCTCTTCTAGGGAAATGGGAAACTTCAGGTGAATTTCCTGATGAAGATGCATTGTTTATGGAGGAACTACTCGTATTGATGATGTTCTTTGATGGATCTGGATGTCGAGATCGTTCAGGGTCAGGAGTCATGTTGATATCTCTAGAAAGACGTATCTTGCCATTTTCATTTGTTCTAGGTGAAACATATATCAATAGTGTTGTAGTGTACCAAGCTTTGAATATGAGCCTTGAAATGGCATCCAATATGAAGATTCCACAATTGAATATTTACGGTGACTCTCATTTGATCATCAATAAACTCTTAGGGAATTACGAAGTAAAGAAGGAATATTTTTTCCATATCACTAATACGTTGTTTCTTTGCTTGAAAGATTTGATCAAGTCCCTTAAACCATGTCCCAAGAGAAGAAAATTGTATATCATATGCTTTGGCTAACTTGGCCACAACAATGACAATCGGAGATAATGAGACAACAAAGGTTCACCTACATCATCGATAGATTATTCTTGGTGGACTTGGTATTCAAATCAATGAAAGCTACCACACATCTATTCGAGTGGTTGAAGAAAAAGATTGGAGGAAACCATTAATTGAGTATCTCAAACATGGAAGGCTACCTGAGGATCCACGAAAAAAGCATACATTAAGAGAAGGGCACCATGATTTATCTTTCACTAGGGAAAATTGTTTTTATGCTCTTATGAGGGAATATTTTTGCAATGTCTTGACAAAGAAAAAGCTCAACAAACAATGGAGAAAGTCCATTCTGGTACATGTGATGCACACTATTAGGGCCTAAACTTCAGTATCACATTAAAAGGATGGGCTACTATTGCCAACAATGGTGATGGACTACTTAGAACATGCCAAAAGATGTCAAGCATGTCGATTACATGCTAATTACATCCATCAATCTCTCGAGATTCTTTATCTAACTATAGCCTCATGGCCTTTCGATCCATGGGGACTTGATGTTTTTGGACCTCTTCCAAAGTTGTCAAAAGGGAAAGTGTATATCTTGGCTACTACTAACTATTTCTCAAGATAGGCTAAAGTCGTGCCATTAAAAGAGGTGAAGAGAAAAATGTTGTTGAATTTATCAAGTCAAACATAATCTTCAGATATAGCATACCAAGATGTATAGTTATTGATAATAGAACACCTTTCAACAATAAACTCATGAGAAGTTTGTGTGAGTAGTTCAATTCTAAGCAACATAAGTCTTTAATGTATAATGCACCTGCCAATGCTCCTGTTGAAGCTTTTACCAAGACACTTGGTAACCTATTAGAAAAACTAGTTGCAAAGAGTAAAATAGATTGGCATGAGAGAATTGGTGAAGCTTTGTGGGAATATCACATAACCTTTAAAACTCCCACGCAAGCGACTCCGTATTCATTGATGTATGGCATAGAAGCAGTCTTTCCATTTGAAACACAAATTTCGTCATTGCTAATAGCAATTCAAGAAGAAGTCACCAATCAAATAATGCTTAACTTCACTAGTAGAGTTAGAGGCATGGATGAGAAGAGATTGAAAGCACAACAAAGGTTAGAGTATTATAAAGCTCAACTTGCAATAGCTTTCAACGAGATACGACTGCGATCATTTCAAGTGGGAGACTTGATCCTAGAAGTACGAAGATTCATAATCCTTAACAAACGCATTAGTGACAAGTTCACTTCAAAATGGAATGGGTCATATGTTGTTAAAAAAGTATATTCAAGCAGTGGTTACAAAATTGACAACCAAGATGGTATAGGAGCGGGTCCAATCAAGGGCAAGTTTCTAAAGCAATGTTTTCCATTAAGGTCACCTATGCTCATCGATGCACGAGCCTAAAGTACGTGTACTCCTGGCCCGCAAGAGTATAAATTGTGTACGGTAAAAAATTTTAAAAATAATGTAAAAAAATATAACTCATCCTTTTAAACTACGTTATGACTTGATCCTCTACATCGAGGTAAGTTCAATTTCATGAGTTAAAACAAAGGAGTGCTTCGTGGCATATCTTAATCATTACAATATATTTTTGAAGTGGAATATCTATACAAAATCATTAAAAATCTTTCTTATGTTTTAGTTCTTGAAGTCCTCTTCGTAACAAAAGAAGTAACTTGTGATTTTGAAATGCCTATGTCGAATTATGAATTTTCTATTAAGGCCACTCAAAGCTGAGAAAAAACTATCATATTTGCAAATCAACTTCAAATTAATTTAAAAGGAGTTTTGATTTGAAATCTTAGCATATGAAAGACTGTTCAAATCCATTATTGTTGGATCAGACAACTTAAAGTTTGATTTAAGTTTTTGTCTTACGGTAAAGTGACAATTTTGTGTAATTCATTGAAGCTTCAAGATGTTACTAAAAATTAGGGGCATCTTTACCTACGATGTCTAACTGGGAATACCTTTTGAATTTTAGGTTTACTTATTTGTGTGGTATACTTGCAAAGAACCTAATTTCACTCTAAGCTCAAGAGATTTTTTTAAAAGCTGTGGGATTTGCATTCAAGGCGTGTAGTTAACTTTAAGAAAATTATTCTCGTCGATTAGGGATGAATTTTGTTGTGAATTTCATGATATTGTTTCTCTTTGTTCTTTCATTATATCAAAAAAAGAAATTCATAATTTTATCATTTCTACGTCGAGTTATTGATTTTCAACTGTAGACATTCTAAGTTATAAAATTACAGAGACACAATTTGAACCAACTTTGAAACTATAAAAAATCCAGAGTTTTGGTCATAATTTTTATATGTGTTGTATTCCTACGAGTTATTCTTCTAATGGAACAAGAGGATTGTCATTTCGATGCTCCTATATCAAGTTATTGATTTCTAATGGTAAGTGCTCAAAGCTGAAAAGTTGAGCAAGACAGAACTTGAACCAACTTTGAAACTATATCTATATAAATTCAGAGAAGTTTTGGTCATGATTTTTATATATGTCATATTCCTGCGAGTTATACTTTTAATGAAACAAGAGGCTCGTCATTTCGATACTTCTATGTCGAGTTATTAGTTTACTACCGCATGTACTCAAAGCTAAAAAGTTGCACAAGGAAGAATGTGAATTGTCTGTGAAAATATATCTGTATAAATCTGGAGATTTTTGTCACGACCGAACCTAGGTCTAGGAATGACATGACGAATGGGAATGCGAGTGTTCCCAAACAAGCCTTAAAGTATCCAAATTCACATCATCGGTTCGGAAGAGTATTCGAATAGTAAACACATAGTTCTAAGGGACGGGAAAGTAGGACTCATACTATGGGAATGTCATGGGGAAAGAGAGTAACATGAATCCACATATCATATAACACATAAAGACAAAGGGGCGTATATTTATGACTCACTCTATAGGGGTAATTTGAGACTTAGGATCTTTCGCATCATATCATGTAGACATGTCATAAGCTCATAATCAATCACATAACATTATCTTATAGGTAACCAAGCCATATCATAGCTTTCAACCATAACACATAATATATAAACGTAAAGGAATACATAAGATAGGTCGGAGGCCAAGACATACCCAAGGTTTACCCTCAAAGTAAAATAGAAAACCATAGGTAGACGTCGTACGGTGGATGGATATACTCCTCAACCCCTACATAGTGTGATCATGTAGGCAAAAGTATGCATTAGTACTTTGAATGTACTAAGTATGCGGGCACGCAATGCATATGATTTATCAAACCTGCATTCAATGTTATATGACAAGGACGCATTACTTGGAATCCCGATGTTATCTCCACACCAGAAAAGAGGTAGTCTACTTGCCAAATGTAAACCTACTTCTCCTTATGAGCCTCCTATTTGGAGAAGTAGCCTTCCTTACGGGTCTCCCGTTTTGGATAGGACATTCACAATTTTATCATATCATATCAATGTTATAACCGTACCTTACGGGCCTCCCATTTCAATGAGGGTTACTGTATACATATACATATACATATACATATACATATACATATACATATACATATACATATACATATACTAGCACATAATTCAAGGAAAGGGAGAGGACCCTTGGGGATAGCCCTGATGCTACCATCGGCACTAATTCATCATCCCACAAGAATACATATGTATATACGTGATTTCCAAAGAGATGCAAGTTATTTCAAATCACTTCAATGCATAATTAGGCTTGAAGCAAACATCATTGATAGATTTCATACTTAGGCTCAAATGCCAAATCACAATCCATATCATATTTGCCATGCATAGGAATAGCCCATTTACAATATTAGAATGAGGTGTAAGCACCTAAATACTCAATGAGACAAATATATTAGACATTTATGTGATTACATTCTTGTCATAACCAATATCATATCAAAATAATATACATAAACATAATTGGGCTTAACCCACTTCATAATTTTCTGATGTTCATGAATGCATATGCTATGAATGGGATGGGAATAACATGGGTAATATAGATTCAAACTTAAATCAACAACACATCATGAAAATTCAAATGAAAACATGAGTAAAATTCATATTTAAATAATAATATAAATTACCCATGCACAAATCAAGCCTTAAAGGAGACATGCACTTTTATAACTTCATAATCTCAATATAAACCATCATATTATAACTTAAAACAACTTAAAATCAGTAAGTAAATATAACCCATACAATAATTAAATTTAATAAATCATAAATTGGGAACCCACATTTAAAGTAAGCTAAATTCATGAAAGTTACTTGAAACGATTTTAGGTCTCCTTGGTTGAAAGGAACCAAGGATCAAAACCCACATACCTTGATAAATTAAGAAGTTTTAAGACAAATTTGAAGGAGAAATGAGCTATTCTTGATTACCAAGTTTGCAATCCACAAAAGTTCTTTGCGAGAAGATTGAGAGATTTTTCAAATAGGAGGAATGAATTTGAATATTGGAACAGAGTTTAGGTTATTAGGAAGTCTTTCGGTTGCATAGGAAGTCCCAAAAGACCATTAGAATAAACCTTATTTACGAGAATGCCATGAATAAAATGAGTTGAAAAATTGGACGTCACCACTTCAAGGAAGGGTATAGGGTCCATGTGGCACTACACGGACTGTATACTTGCCCTTGAACCAACACTTTGACAAAATTTCACGTGATGAAGGTCCGAAATAGTAATCCAATACTTAAGAAATATTTTGACAAAAATCAATCACAAAGAAGGGCTACACGGGTCGTGTGAAGCTACACGAGCGGTATAGGTGCCGTTACCACCTCCCTTAGAAAAAATTTCCCACAACCAAGTTATGAGACGTTGATTCCATACGTAGAAAAATTTCACTCTAGAAGACTCATGAGTGGCCTTAAGGGCTGTGTCATACCACACGAGCCGTGTGAGAGGCCGTGTCACCACCTTGGTCCCAAAAATTGTGGGATTTCAAGCCAAGGCCACTACACGGTCGGTGAGGTGTCACACAGACCATGAGGGATCTAAGTGTGGTGTGCCTTAGTTTTAAACACCATATTTAGGAGCCAACCAACCTCCAAAGGCCAAGGGCTATTTCACGAGAACCCCACACGGTCCGTGTGACCTCACACGAGCCATGAGGTATCCCATGAAGTGTCACCTTGGTCCAAAGTTCTCCAAAATGTGTTTTAAAGATCAATTAAGATCTTACGGCGTCTCAGCTCCATACATCATCCTTGTTGGGAACATTCATCCCCGAATATGCAAGAAGAAGGCTTGAAAGGCTTGACTTATAATATGAAACTTCTAGACACGAGGTACAATGCATAATTCATCATTGGAAAGTCATATAGTCATTAAAACTCATATCGAAACATTTCCAAATCCTTTGAAGTCATCATAAAAATCATTTTCGTGCATGTGTATACATGTTAGGTCATGAGACTCAAGAATAAAAGAGCTAAGACCACTTAGGAGAGGAAGAACCTAATACCTTAGAGTTGAATAGATTGGAAAAGGTGGGGATATTGTTTCATCATGTCCAACTCCACCTCCCATGTGACACTCTCCACATGTTGATTTCTTCACAGCACCTTAATCGAAGCCACATCCTTGTTACTAAGGCGTTTCACTTGCTTATCCAAAATCTCCACCTCAATTTCCTCGTACGATAAGTTCTCCTCAACCTCAACACCTTCTAAAGGCACAACAGTACTAGCATCACCAACTAATTTTCTCAATATGGACACATGGAGGATCGGGTGTATAGAGCTCAAATACGGAGGCAACTCTAACCTATAAGCCACATTACCAATTTGCTCTACAATCTCATAAGGGCCAACATGCCATGGACTTAGCTTGCCCTTCTTATCAAAATGCATCACACCCCACATAGGCGAAACCTTTACATATACCTATTCTCTAGCATGAAACTTAATATCCATCTTTCTGATATTCGGATAGGACTTTTGGTGACTTTTAGCCATTTTCAACCTCTCTCTAATCAATTTCACCTTCTCCATAGCCTCCAACACCAAATCTGGTCCAATCAAAGACATCTCCCCTAAATCAAACCACCCCACCGAAACCTACACCTCCTACCATACAAAGCCTCAAACAGTGTCATACCAATACTAGCATGAAAGCTATTATTATAAGCAAACTCAATAAGTGGAAGATGTTCATTCCAATTACTCTTGAACTCCAACACACAAGCTCTCAACATATCTTTTAAGGTTTGAATTGTCCTCTCAGCTTGTCCATCGATTTGAGGATGAAAGGCGGTGCTCAACTTAAGCATAGTACCAAGTCCCCTTTGAAACGACCTCCAAAATGGGAAGTAAATTGGGTACCACGATCCGATATGATAGACCTAGACACCTCATGTAACCTCACCAACTCGTGATGTACAGACTTGCATAATCTTCGGCACTGGAAGTAATCTTGATCAGTAGAAAATGAGTTGACTTAGTCATCCTGTCAATGATAACCCAAATAGAGTCAAATTACCTTCGGGTTCGGGAAAACCCACCACAAAATCCATATTCACACCCTCCCACTTCCAAATACGGATATCAATGTCTTGAGTCAAGCCACCAGGTCGTTGGTGCTCTACCTTCACTTGTTGACAACTACGACAATGGGATACAAACTTGGCTATATCTTTCTTCATACCATGCCACTAATACACCTCCCTCAAATCCCGATACATCTTAGTAGATCCCAGATGAATAGAATAATGAGAGTTGTGGGCATCACTGATGATCACCTTTCTAAGACCATCCACATCCGGAACGCATAGTCGATGCTGATATCGAAGCACACCATCTCCCCCTTGGGAGAACACCTCTATTTTCTTTTTGGAAACCAATTTCTTCAATTTAACCAATGATAGATCTAGATCTTGCTTAGCCTTTACATCAACAATGACAAATGATTCGATCCCATTTTGGACATAGATACCACCATCATTAGAGTCGGCTAAGCTAACACCAAACCTAGCTATCAGGAAAACATCCTTTGCCAACTCCTTCTTCTCCTCCTTACGATAAGCCACACTTCCTATAGATATCCTACTAAGAGCATCAACTACAACATTAGCCTTGCCGAGATGATATTGAATACTCATGTCGTAGTCTTTTAGGAGTTCTAACTATCTCGTTCTCCTTAAGTTGAGATACCTTTGGGTAAACACATATTGCAAACTCTTGTGATCGGTGAAAACATCAACATACTCCCCATAAAAATAGTTTCTCAAAATTTTCAAGGCAAATACTATCGCCGCTAACTCAAGGTCATGAGTTGGGTAACTACACTCATGCACTTTTAATTGCCTTGATGCATAAGCTATCACCTTACCATGTTGCATGAGTACACAAGCCAACCCAATCCATGAAGCATCACAACATACCACACCATCCAAGGCATTTGGTAAAGTCAAAATAGGAGCCGATCTAAGCTAATCCTTCAAAGTTTGTAAAATCTTCTAATTCGACCACACAAACTTAGCTTTCTTTTGAGTCAACTTAGTCAATGGCGATGCAATAGATGAGAACCTTTCAACGAATCTCCTGTAATAGCCACCCAACCCAAGAAAACTCTGGTATCTGAAGGAGTTAATGGTCTAGGCCAATTCTTCACGACCTCCATCTTCTTCGAGTCAACCTTAAATTCCATCATTGGACACGACATGCCCAAGAAATACCACTTCACCCAACCAAAACACACATTTGCTAAACTTGGCATACAACTTCTTCTCCCTCAAGGTTTGAAGTACCAACTTCAAATCATCCATATGCTCCCGCTCACTCCGGGAATAAATAAGAATATCATCAATGAAGACACCAACAAAACTATCAAGGAATGGCTTGAACACCCGATTCATGAGATTCCTAAGCATGGTCGAAGCATTAGTTAAACAGAATGACATCACCACAAACTCAAAGTGCCCATACAGTGCCCATACCTCATCCAAAAAGTCGTCTTAGGAGTATCAGATTCCCTAACCTTCAATTGATGATAACTGAAGTGAAGGTTAATCTTTGAGAAATGGGTAGCCCCTTGGAGTTGATCAAACAAGTCATTAATTCTAAGCAACGGATACTTATTTTTAATGGTCACCTTATACAATTGCCTATAATCAATGCACATCTCAAAAAATCCATCTTTCTTTCTTGCAAATAACACTAGAGTACCCCATGGAGATATACTTGGCCTAATGAAACCTTTCTCCAACAAATCTTTCAACTGATCCTTCAACTCTTTCAACTCAGTCGGGGCCATAGATAGAGTTGAGTATCCGGGAGAAGATTTATGCCAAAGTCTACTTCCTTTTTGGGGGAATACTAGGCAAGTCTTTAGGGAAAAGATCTGGAAACTCATTCATTATTGAAATCGATTCAAGAGTAGATGACTCAGACTTCATATCCTTGACTCTTACAATATGATAAATATACCCCTTGGAGATCATCTTTTGGGCCTTCATGTAGGAAATAAAAAATAAATATTTAACAACAAAGTCATTACCCTTCCATTCAAGAACAGGCTCATCCGAAAGTTGAAACCTGACCTTTTAGGTTCTACAATCTATTGAGGCATATGAAGAATGCAATCAATCCATCCTAAGAATTACATCAAAATCAAACATTTCAAATTTCACAAGATAACTGGAAAGACTTTATGCAACATAGAAATAAGACAACCCCGATAAACCCCATGTGCAACAACAAATTCACTCACGGGAGTATAAGCTGAAAAAGGGTCTTTCAAGATTTCGTGACTCAGACCAGACTTAACAACCAACAGAGGAATCACAAAAGACAAATTTGTTCCCGGCTCAAGCAAAGCATAAGCATCAAAATCAAAGACTTTTGATGCACTGGTCACAACATCTGGAGCTTCTTCAACTTCCTAACATGCATGAAGAGCATAGAACCTATTGTTCCTCGATGCAACATCTTGTGGAGCACTTTACTGGCCTTGCCCGCCTTGAGCCACTTGACCTTAACCTCTCTGAGCAACCCTAGGACAATCGAAAATCTTGTGGTTCTTGTCACCACACCCATAGCATGCACCCAAGTTCCTCCAACAAGTACCCGAATGATTCTTCCCATAAATTGCACATGAAGGAGGCATTGGCCCACCTTAAACTTGTTCCTTATGAAGGGGCACCCTAGCATTAGAAACCAAAACATTAGAACCTTGGTCCTATTAAAAGCGACCATAACCACAACTCTTAAAGTTAGAGAACCCATCATCAACGAGCCCTTTTAGGATTATATACTTTCCTCTCCTTAAGTTACTCCCCTTCAATTTGCTTCGCATAAACCATGAATCTATATATATATCTCGAATGAGCATCGTTGTATGACACTCTTTCACAATCAAGTCAGAGATACCAGAAATGAACTTATTCATTCTCGCACGAGGGTCACCCACAAATGTAGGAGCATACTTAGAGAGCTTAATGAAATTGAGGGCATAATCCCTCACACTCATACTACCCTATTTTAGGTTGATAAACTCAGTCATCCTGGCTTCCCTATGCTCAAGCGGAAAGAAACAATCCAGAAAGGCAAGCTTGAACTCTTCCCAATTAACAACGTTACCACAAATCCTCTCCATCGACCATTGAGCGTATCACACCTAATCCATATCCTTCCATTGATAGGTAGCTAATTCAACTTTCTCCTCAGAAATGACACCCATAACATTCAACACCTTGGTGAGCTCATCAATAAACTCCTGAGCATCCTCATCAGCCTTCGACCCATAAAACTCAAAAGGATTTATCTGAGTGAAATTCCTCACCCTAGAGGCTAGAGTGGAATCCCGAGGAGGATTAGTCTACCTAGTTTGAGAAGTCACCACCTGGGCAAGCATAGAAAAAGCCGTACGTAATTCACCATTTGAGATAGGCTCTTCCATAGGCCCTTGGGGTGCTTGGCCCTCATTAGCCGGTGCTGGTCTGGGAGCTATTCCTCGAGGATTCTTTTACAATGGAGCAAAGACACCATCAAGATAAAGAAAGCAAATACATGAACCATAGCACGACATAAGACATGAAGAAGTGAGGTAATTCCTAGAACGTCTTTGTAGCCTCCCACTCATAGGCATGGTGCACTTCACACCCATGAATAGAACTCTACTTGATGCGGTATGTTGGACTTTGAGGACTATTTACAAACCTAGTACTCTGATACCAAGCTTGTCACAACCCGGACCTACAGTCTAGGAGTGACATGACGAATGGGAACCCAAGTATTCCCAAACAAGCCTCAAAGTATCAAAATTCATATCATCAGTTTGAAAGCGTATTTGAATAGTAGACACATAGTTTTAAGGGATTGAAAAGTAGAACTCACGCCATGGGGATGTCATAGAGAAAGGGAGTAATATTAATGGACATATCATATAACACATAAAGACTAAGGGGTGGGTATGTATGACTCACTCTATGGGGGCAATTCAGGACTTAGGGTATTTCATATCATATAATGTAGTCATGTCATTAAGCTCATAATCAAATCACATAACGTTACCCTATAGGTAACCAAGTCACAGTATAGCCTCTAATGATAACACTTAACATATAAATGTAAAGGAATTTAAAAGATATCCAACAATGCCTCCAAACATAAGATAGGTCGGGGGCCAAGACATACCCCAGGCTCACCCTCGAAGTAAAATAAAATAGATAATACACCATAGGTAGAGGTAGTGGTAGTTTGTCCTTGGAATATATGACTCACCACAACAAGCAAAACTTGGGAGCTAGGCTAGACATCATACGGTGGATGGATATACTCCTTGGCCCCTACATAGTGAGATCATGTAGACAAAATACGTTTGAATGTACTGAGTATGTGGGCATACAATGCATATGATTTATCAAACCTCCATTCAATGTTAGATGACAATGGTACATAATATAGAAGGAATCATATATCCAAAGAAGAGAATATACAATATGTCATGACATTCATGATGTATGAGATGGTGTAATGCTTATATATATAGTGGGGATGTGACCTCAACAGACATATAAGACCAAGCGAGCTATTACTTGGAATCCCAATGTTATCCCCATATCGGAAAAGATGTGGTCTACTTGCTAAAGGTAAACCATACTTCTCCTTACGAGCCTCCCATTTTTGATAAGTTTCCTTACGGGTCTCCTATTTCGGATAGGACTTTCACAATTTTATCATATCACATCAATGTTGTAACCACACCCTACGAGCCTCCTATTTTGGTGAAGGTTACCATATACATATATCTACGCTGGCACATGGTTAAAGAAAATGGTGACGACCCTTAGGGATAGCCCTGACACCCTTAATCCGTCGGTGCTAATCATCATCCCATAAGAATACATATACATATACGTGATTTCAAAAGAAATGCAAGTTATTTCAAATCACTTTAATACAATATTGGGCTTGAAAGCCAAATATCATTCATTGATTTCATACTTAGGCTCAAATGCCAAATCACAATCCATATAATATTTGTCATGCATAGGAATAGCCCATTTACAATATTCGAATGAGGTGTAAGCACCCAAAATGCTCAATGAGCCAAATATCTTAGATATTTATGTGATCACATCCATGTCATAATCAATATCATATCAAAATCATATAAATAAACATAATTGGGCTTAACTGTCATGCCCCAGAGGGTACCGTTGGAATGGCCGACACTTAGAGACTATTGCTAGCCGCTGAGTGAACCACTTGGACACATCATCACATCGACTCGATAATGGAAGAATAACTCAATTAATAAGACATCATATGCATGAAAATAAAATAAACTATGTAACTCCACTATATCATAGTTTTAAGAAGAATATTTTAGTTACATAAAACTCCTCAAAATCCTCTACTCCAATGTCTATGAAGCCTCTACTCATCAATCTAGGATAGTGACATGACAGTCCATGAACACCCCAACCAAAGAAAGAAAAAGATGTCAAACCAACTCATAAAATAAAAGAGTGCCTCCGAATGGCAAAGGGGGCTCACCAACTCTGGAACTGTACTGATCTGGACCTCAACAATGCGCAGGCTGAAGTCCTTTATCACCTGTATCTGCATCATGAAAAGATGCAGGCCCAAATGGACATCAGTACATGGAATATAATAGTATGTAAAATAGCTCAAGAAAAGTAAAGCTCAACTCACTCATCTCGACTCAACAACTCATACTTGACTCAATATGCAAGTTTGAGGTAAATTGTTCTTTTAATGTATACTTAGAAAACAGACTCAGTAATAATAAACTCAGTTTGAAAATGTCATGCTCATCAATATTGCTTGAGAGTTTCTCTTAACCTACATCCTCATCCCACCACCTATAATTTGGTAATGCACAATGAATAATCTCGTTGCTACGCCTGCCCTTAACTTGCCATGGAAAAGAGCGATTAACTCTCTCATGGATCTAGGGTAAATGTCCACTTGTGGGACAAGAGTCACTAGCCTAGCTGTAACGACTATCCTATACTGGAAACGTAGTTCTGTGGGCTAAAGTAGAAGTGTACTCGCTCCCCACTCGGTCCTCAATACTCCTATCAGGACAAAATCATGCTCAACTCATCAATCAACTCAATCCTCAATACTCAGTCAATCAACTCAGAGCTCAATGCTTAATCAATCAACTCAAATCTCAATGCTCAACTCAACTCAATTTCTCATCAGCTCATTCAATCAGTGCAAAGAAATCAAATTTAACTCAAACTCAATAGTCATTTAGACTCACTCAAATTGACTCATTAGGATATTGCAAGTAAGATAATCATATATAGTGATGTATATTACTTAATACAACATGCTCCTAATATTCAATCATGCTCGATTTACTCAACTTAAGATGCTCAATGCTCAATTTATATCAACTCAAACGCTCAACAATATGAATAGAAATTTCATAAAAACATATGATTTAAGGTTCATGCTATCAAGAATGAAATACATGTTAAATCCTATGTCAATGTTCAAGCAATATAGCAATTATCTCATATAGAAAAATAGGTCTACCATGATGAATTCAAGGACAAAGTATTAATATAGTGGAAGTTTCTCAAAGCTCAAGTCTTCTCAACTCTTGACTCAAGATAATGGAAAGGAGCACATGAACAAAGGAATTTCACACTTTGGTAAGCCTTACATACCAGGGGATGAAGAAACAATCGAATCTCAAGCAATCCTGGCTCTTAAATTGAAAAAACTTAGCTCCTTCTCCTTTCCTCTTTCTCTCAACAAAACCCAAGTGCTGAGAATGGGAAATAATGCCCTTAGGGTTATGTTTTCAAGATTTATTCAAGCCAAAAATGTTTAGGGTTTAATGGAATAGGTAGTGGAACAGACAAAATTATCCCTCATTAAAACTGTTGAATGGGTCTAGAAACCCCACCTATGAGTTGTAGACACCTCTCATAGACAGAAAGTTCTCAAAAATGTGAATTGCTAGAATTTACCACGAAACCCCTCTTTACGAGTCATAATTTATTCCATGAGTCATAAACCATCTCATAAACTAAAGAATTTTGAAACTTGAGTCACCGGAATTTAGTATGAAACCTTATCTTACGAGTCGTAACATGGTTTACAAGTCATAAACTCTTTCTCATAAAAAGGTGAACTTGTAGTCTGAACCACTGGAATTTCATACGAAACCCTAGTCTACAAATCGTAAACCTTTCTGACACATAAATCTCTTTAGTAAATTGCTTTTGCAGTTTTTCCTCAGTTATTTTCTCAGCAATACTCTACATAAACTCAATTAGATCAGATAGGAAGAAATTAAGGGGTATTACATTATCTCCCCTTTGGAACCATTCATCTTCGAACGAAGAGAAGGATAGGAATTAGGTCAAGGCACGAATCTCCCTATGTAACCTAACAATCAACCAGCACTCATCTCACCCATGCAATCAAGGAATTTAGCAAGCAAAATAATCAACAAGTAACATCAATCCTCACTCGAACTGTAGAACTCTAGCGTCTATCACATGGAGAATGAAAGGGGGACTCAAGAAATGGAAATTTAAGGATATAGAGGGAAATACTTACCATAAACTCTCTCATTCATCAACAAGTAGGAATAAATGAGGATATTTGGCCTTCATATCCTCCTCCGCCTCCTAAGTAGCTTATTTTACAAGTTGGTTCCTCTACAATACTTTGATAGATGAAATCTCTTTGTTCCTCAACTTGCGAACCTAACAATCAAGATCTAGAAAGGGATCTCCTCATAACTCAGGCTGTCTCTCACTCCAATACTCTCAATAAGCACAACCACACATGGCTCTCCTAAATACTTTTTAAGCATGAAAATGTGGAAAACTGGGTGGATGGCCTCTAACTCTGATGGTAGCTCTAACTAATACACCATATTGCCCGCTCTCTTTATAATATGATAAAGGCCAAATGTACCTGGGACAAAACTTCCCTTTCTTCAAATCTCATCATGCCCTTAAGGGGTGACACTTTTAAATACACCCAATCATTGACCTCAAAATCCAGATCTCTTCTTCTGACATCTTTGTAGCATTTCTGTCTATTTTGTCATCCCCAACCTTTCTCGGATGATTTTCACCTTCTCTATGACTTGATGAACCAATTCCGATCCAATCAACTCTGCTTCCCTACCTCAAACCATCCAATCATCAACTTACACCTCCTCCCAACAAGCGCCTCTTTTGGGGCCATATGAATGGTTGAATGAAAATTATTATTGTAAGCAAACTCTATCAAAAGCAAAGGGTAATCCCAATTTCCTTTTAAAGTCAATGGTGCAGGCTCTCAACATATCCTCCAAGTTTTGAATTGTGCGCTCTGCCTGGCCATCTGTCTGAGGGTGGAAAGATGTGCTAAGGAGCATCTTCATACCAAAATTCTTCTAAAAAGATCTCCAAAACTAGGCGGTGAATTGGGCCCCTTTATCCAAGATGAATGACAAAGGAACCCTATGCAATCTTACAATCTCCCTTATATAGAGTCGGGCATAATCCTCCTCGATGTCAGTCGTCTTGACTGCTAAGAAGTGTGCCGATTTTGTCATTTGATCAACTATCACCCAAATTGAATCATGCTGTTTGCGAGACATCGGTAAACCAGTAACAAAGTCCATATTAATTATCTTCCATTTCCACTTTAGGATCTCAAAATTCTAAGCTACTCCACATGGCCTTTGGTGCTCAACTTTAACTTGTTGACAATTCGGACACATGGAAACAATCTCAGTGATATGTTTCTTCATTCCACTCCACCAATAGACTTCCTTCAAGTCATGGTACATCTTGGTAGACCGTGGGTAAATAGAATATTTGGAAATGTGGGCCTTGGCCATGATCCTCTCTCGAACCCCATCAATATTTGGAACACACAATCTACCTTGATACCTTAATACTCCATCTCCCCCTTTGGTGAAAGAATGAATTAGATAGAGTTACCTACAAAAAGCTAGAATATGGATAACCAATTCATTTTCAAATATAGTTGCGAAAAGAAGAAAGAAGTTCATGTTGGCCGGATCCTAGATAAACACCATCCGACTTATCACATTCTACTTACGCACATCCCCCTCAACTGCAATAAAATGGAATCTTGGTCTTGCTTCTCCTTCATCTCCAGTACCAGAGATGATGCATACCTGTTTTGCACATGACCTCCTCCCTCTCCCAACTTATCTAGTTAGACTCCCAATCGTGCTAGTCTATGGACCTCCTTGGCTAATTCTCTCTTCTCTTCCTCAACATGGGCAGTGCTTCCCATGGACAACCTACTAAGAGCATCAACAACCACATTAGCTTTTCCTGGGTAGTAGAGGATGCTCATGTCATAGTCCTTAAGTAACTCAAGCCATCTCCTTTGCCTCAAGTTAAGCTCTTTCTGGGTGAAGACGTATTGCAGGATTTTGTGGTCTATGAATACATCCACATGTAGTCCATATAAATAATTGCACCATAACATGAGAGCAAACACCACCACTACCAGATCCACATCACGAGTGGGATAATTCTTCTCATGCACCTTAAGCTGTCTAGAAGCATAGGCAACGACTTTTCCCTTCTGCATCAACACACATCCTAATCCTACCCTCGAAGCATCGCAGTAAATCACAAACCCATCTATTTCCATCAAGCAAGGTCGACACTGGTGTGGTAGTTAATCTCACCTTCAACTCTTGAAAACATTTTTCACACTCGTCAAACCATTGAAACTTAACATTTTTTTGAGTCAATTTAGTCAACGACACGGATATGGATGAAAATCCTTTAATAAACCTCCGCTGATGGCCAGCCAATCCCAAAAGGCTCCTTATATCTGTCGGTGAAGTTGGTCTTGCCATTTCTTAACCGCCTCAATCTTTTAAGTATCCACTCAAATTCCATAAGAAATCACATGACATAAGAATGCCACAGATGTGATGCAAAATTCACACTTAGAAAACTTTGCATACAACTTATTGTCTCAGAGTATCTGCAAAGCAATCTTGAGGAGATTGACATACTCCTCCTTATCTCTAGAATACACCAAAATGTCATCAAAGAATATGATCATGAACATGTCAAGATACTGTCTGAATACTGTGTTCATCAGATCCATAAAATTTGTGGGTGCATTTGTCAACCCAAATGGCATCTCTGATAATTCAAAATGACCATATCGAGTTTTAAAAGCCATCTTCGGGATGTCACATTCTCTCACTTCCAATTGGTGATAGCTCGATCTGAGGTCTATCTTAGAGAAGACAGTGGCACCCTAAAGTTGGTCAAACAAATCATCAATTCTTGGAAGGGAATATTTATTCTTGATAGTCACCTTATTCAACTAATGGTAGTCAATAAACATTCTCAGAGAACCATCCTTATTTCGCATAAAAGGGACCAAAGCACCCTATGAAAAGACATTCGGCCTTATAAAGCCTTTCTCTAACAAATCCCTCAATTGCTTCTTTAACTCTTTCAACTCTGTAGGGGCCATTCTATATAGTAGAATAGAAATAGGCTGGCTTTCAGGAAGCAAATCAATTTTGAAGTCGATCTCCCTTTCGAGAGGGACTCCAGGCAGATCCTCAGAAAACTCGCTCACAATCGGCACAGACTCAAGAGTACGGGGTTTAACTTTATCAGACTTAACTTGCACGAGGTAGTGAATACATCCTTTATAAATTAGTCATCAGGCGTTGAGGTAACAAATAAACTTACCTTTCAGTGCAACAGAATCTCCCTTTCACTCAATAATGGGCTCATTTAGAAACTGGAATTTGACAGTCCGAGTTCGACAATCAACAGAGGCATAGCAGGCATTAAGCCAATCCATACCAAGGATCACATCGAAATCAACCATCTCTAACTCAATCAATTCAACAAGAGTATCCTTATGATAGATAGATACCACACAATCTCTATAGATTCTCTTAGCTTGAATGAACTCACCAACAGAAGTAGAAACAGAAAACAACTCAAGCAAACACTTAGGAAGAAGCTCAAATTTACTCGCCACATATGGCATCACAAAAGAGCAAGTTGCACCTGGATCAAGTAAAACATAGCAAGGAAAGGTAAAAACTCGAAGCATACCTATCATAACATCTGGTGTAACCTCTTGGTACTATTTTTTCCCCATCACATACAAATGATTTATCCCACTGCCTGCCCCTGGTGCAACACCTCTCTGATTACCCCTCGTTGGCAGTGTTATGGTAGAAGTCCGAACCTTATTGCCCCATATTAGACAAGCTCTCTGAAAATGGCCCAGCTGACCAAACTTGTTGCAACCATTCCCTCCATCTTTACACTCTCCCAGATGCATCCTGCCACATTTCCCATAAGGTGGCTTTCCTCTAGAGCCAAGGGTTGCACTTGTTTGAGACTGTGCACCCTGCGCCCTAAAGTTTGGCTGACCTTGGGACCTCTGATCATATCTCTGGCTCAGGGCTGGCGCACTGGCTGAAGATGGTGCATAGCTAGAGGACCTCTTTTAGAAATAGGACATATCTCCCTTACCCTGTTTGGCTTGATTGAGCTCAAGCCCTGCTAATTAGCCTTTTTACTCAGATGTGCCTCTCTATCCTTCTTCTTATCTTCCTTACTCTGCTGGGCATAAACCATCATTTTGGAGATATCCATTCCAGGAATCAACAATGCCGCCTTTCAGTCTCTCTTCATATGTCTACCCAATCCGGATACAAATTTCCTCATCTTCGCCCTAATATACGGGACCATCTCTGGGGGATACCAAGATAGCTGGATAAACTTCAGGCCATATTTTTTAATAGACATCCCCTCTTGTTTCAGATTCACAATCTCCTCGAACTTCGCCTCTCTCAACTCCTAAGGGAATAAGTGATCAAGGAAAGCACTCTTAAACTTATCCGAGGTAGCGGGCTCAGAATCCTCACCTCGACTCTCTTCCCACTGACTGTACTACACGTAGCCCCATTATTGAGCTCATGGCGACAAGCTCAACTCCCTAGGTCTTAGTTGCATACATGGTTTTTAGCACCTAATGTGCTAGTATAATACATCACATTTGATGCCTTAAACAAGGGATTCTTTGAGCTCTTAATGTGAATTTTTATGGTTTTTATGTGTTTTGTGTTATTTTTGCAGAAAAGTTAGGTTGGCATGATTTTTTTAAGAAAAGTTGCAGATTTTGCTAAATCATAGGACATATGATCTCACCTACGAATTGTAGCCCAAAATACGAGTCGTAGGGTATGTTATAGCAGGAATCAGAGACCAAAAATTTAGAAATATGCTAGTGGAGGTCACCCCTACGAGGCCATCCTATGAGTCATAAGTCTCACCACACTCGTACATGTGGACTCGTAGCAGGAATCAGAGAGCCAAAATGTTGGACCAAAAACTGAAGGCTAAGACTACGAGAAGAACATACGAGTCACAACTCAAGCAACGACTCATACTTGAGGGTCGTACCAGTTTAGTCCAAAATGCCAGGAGCCTGATATGAGACCCTGACTATGACTTATAGGTCACCCTACGGGTCGTACCTACAAGGCGTACCAACCGGCAGCTGTCTTTTTTGTGTTATTTTTAGGATTTATTTGTAAACACTATAAATACCTTAAGTTAGTTTTTTTTAGAAGAGGATTGGAGGATCCAGATTTTTTAGGATAGAACTTGCCTTTGAATATTCTCTCAATAATATTTTAGAGTTTTAGATTAGTTTATTATTTTCTCTTGGAAAATCCATTTTGGGGATTGCAAATCTTGCTTTGTACTCATTATTGACCAATCAAGCTTTTGGGTTTGCAACTTATGGTGTCTACAGTCTTCATTGTTTTTGGTAAAACTTTCAACTTTGCCATTTATTTGCATTTTTGCTTGTTTTGCCTTTGCCATGAGTAGCTAAGCACCCACAACTTGGGGTTGTGGGAATCATGGGTAGTTGATTTGAGATACCCTAGGTTTTGTTGCATTTCTACGAGTGGGGTTTGCATGTATTTCTATTTCCCTTCATTATGATTGTCGGTGGCCAATACCAAACCCCGCCTACTATCACTAGCCCGACCAAGGTAGTGACGAATAGGAAAAGGAAAGTAGATGGCATTCGATTGATGTCTTCTCATCTAATCAACCAAACTTGACCAAGTGAAGGTTGACTGGGACTATTGGTAACGGTTAGTTGGCATACCATGGTGGCCGACTAAGCGTCATGGTGAAATTCGACCTTCACCTTCACAAGAGGGCTGGAAGAACCTAAATTATCGTCCTGAATACGAATTTTCAATTGCAGTTATATTTCCTACGAAAATCGAGTCAACAAACCATGGTGAACACAATTCTCAAGTTGTCCCCAAAATTGAGTGTTTCCTCGCATCTTAGTTTAGTGATTATTTTACATTGTTTTTGAATTCGCAACGCCCTCCCCATTTAGAGCTTTTAATTATTTATGCTTGAAATGATTAGTAGTGGATTCTTGTAGTCCATCCCTGTATTCCTTATGGATTCGACCCTCACCTTCGGTTAGGTTAATTACTGACAACGACCACTTTCTCATTGGAATGTGAACATCAGTAAAACAAATTATGGCGCCATTGCCGGGGAGTATGGCTAAGGTTTGACTTGAATTCACTATCAGTTAGTTCTAGTGTTGATTTCTAAAATCTCTTATATTTTACTTTTGTTTTTGTTGTTTGAATTTATTTGTAGGGTGTAGTAGGTTGTATGCCCAACATAAGGAGCCAAGGCATTCCCTTAGCTCCACTCAATTTGGAGATTTATCGACTATTATGAAGAATGGCTCAAGTGAATGAAGATATCGAAGTTTGAGGAGGATATGAATACGAATGAGGATATGGGAAGAGAGGAGAATCCACGACAAAGAGGTAACAGGCAACAACTCAGGGACTTCAATGAAAATGCTTATGGATGGAATCAATATTGATTGAACCCTATGGCTATGGACGTTACCGATGCCATAGTACTACCTCCTTTATCGGCAGATACTAAGTTCACGGTATCGAGTGGATTACTCCAAATGCTCCAAAATCATAGACTATTCACAGGACTACCTTCGGAGGATCCCCACTGTCATCTTCAAAATATGGTGTTTGTTTGCAAGAGCGTCATGGGGACACAAACTCTTTCTCTTGATGCTATAGGATTAAGAGTGTTTCCACTATCATTGACTGGCAATACAACTGTATGGTTGTCTGAGCTTCCTTCGAGCACTATTACAAGTTGGCAGAGAGTATTCCTTGAAAGATATTTCCCAAGATCTAAGAAGTTGAAGCTCAAGGACCAAATCAACAACTTTGAGCAATTGTAGGGTGACTCTATTAGCACAACAACTTTGAGCAATTGTAGGGTCCCCGATCAAAAGATTGTTGATGATGCTTTGGTCAAGATTTTCTATCGGGAACTTGACGAGAATAGTCAAGCTTGCGCCGACACAATCATTGGAGGCATGTTCCTTGACCAAGCTTTTGCATTGATAGCCTCAAGAATGGAGTAAGTGGTCAAAACAAATAGAGCATTGGGGGCAACGGGAGCGAGGTGCGATGAAACCTTCTTCTGCAGTTAACACCAATAATAAGCAAGCAAAGGTAAACTAAGAAATCATGGAGCAACTTGCTCAACTTCGCACAATTATAGACTCAGTTTTAAAGCAAAATCAAGCAAGTGTCAAGGCAGTCACTCACCAACCTCCAAAGGCTCCTATCTATGATGATCCATTCTTTGATGAGATGGATGTTTTGTAAGCAACCAAGTGGCAGGTTACCGGAACAACCCCTAAGGGTCCAATTCAGACTATTGGAGGCAAAGGTCCAGGAATCAAGGTCGAAACTTCAACCATGATGGGGTGTATAGAGACAACTGGGGCGGATACTATGAGAAAGAGAGTTCCATACACTGAGTGAGGAAGAAAAGAGGATTATAGGAATGGTTCTTATGTGCCTCCTCACAACTGTGATGCTGGGTCAAGTAAATCCAGGATTGAAGAGATGTTCGAAAGGCTATTGAAGAGAGACGATCACCAAGATGATACTTTAAAAGGAATGCAAATGGATATTTCAAGTATTAACCAAAAAATAGAGTTAACTCGGTGGTGATCAAGCAACTAGAACAACAATTCGGACAAGTTTCTTCAGGGTTGAACCAATAACGGCACCTTACCGAGCAATATGGTTCAAAATCCTAAAAATAAGGGGCATTGTATGGCGGTCATGACCCGAACTGGCAAGAGGACCGTGGATCCCCCTATGTCGGTACTTGTGGATGAAATTAATGAGAAAAGGTCTTGGTGGTGAAGTCATGGTTGAGGGAGAAGATCCAAAGGTTGTTGGGATGCAACAAGAAGAGGCAAAGGAGCACAAGAAATTGAAATCAATTCCCAAACCCCCTCCTCCTTTCTCTCAAACGCTTAAGAAAAAAGAAGATAAAGGTAAATTCAAACACTTCTTCTCGATGTTGAAGCAACTCTCCATCAACATTCTCTTTTTAGAACCTTTGGAGAAAATGCCCGGGTATGCCAAGTATATGAAGGATTTGGTGACGAAGAAGCGCTTTGAGCCAAGAGTTCTCACAAGAACTCCAACAATGTAGTGCGATTATGACCAAATGCCTTGTGCAAAAACAAGAGGACCCCGATACATTCACCATCCCTTGCACCATTGGTGATGTTGAGTTCGCAAAAGCATTGTGTGACTTAGGAGCGAGAATCAATCTAATGCATCTTTCTATATTCAAAAAGTTTGGCCTTGGTAATCCCACCCTGACAAGAATGAGGTTGCTTATGGAAGATCAAACCATTAAAAATCCAGAGGAAATCCTTTTAGATATGTTTATTAAAGTTGATAAATTCATCTTTCTCGCGGACTTTGTGATCCTTGATTGCGAGGTTGATTTTGAAGTGTCCATCATCTTGGGAAGACCATTGCTGGCCACTAGGAGAGATCTAGTAGATATGGATTCAGGTCAACTGCGATTTAGGGTCAATGATGCAGATATCATGTTCGATATTCGCCAATCCATGAAGCACCCGGATGAGTTCAAGAGTGACGTGTGGACCCTTGATGATAGTTGATGAAGGACAATGATAAAGTCAAGCCATGAGATTAAACAAGGCATTTCTTGGGAGGCAACCCAAGTATTATTGATAATTATTGGTTTGTTTTAAGTGTTTTTGGTTGATTGAAATTCTTAGGTAGAAGGTGTGAGTGTGTTTCTAGTTGAAACACATTGATGCAGTTGTAATATTTTGAAAATTGTTACGTTTTGAGACTTGTTTTGCAGGAGAAATCTAAGAGTTGAAAAAAGTGAGAGAATGGCACTTGGAGCAGCCTCTACGAGTAGGCCTATTAGTCGTAGTCACCACTAGAACTCGTAGTCATGCCTCATAGAGGGCATCAGTGAGTATAAGAAGTTGGCACAGACACTATGAGCCAACCGTAGGATTCGTAGAATCTTCTATGAGTTGTAAGAGGGGTTCGTAGTGCCCAAGTATGATCCCAGAATTTTTGCAAGTGTTGGTTCTACTACGAGATCGGAACCTATGAGTCATAGGACATCCTACGACTCGTAGTCGGGTTCCCGTAGCTCCAATATGTTGTTTTAAAAACCTGCCCCAATTTCATCTAAAAGGGGGTCAAAACAAAATTTGACCCCTAAAATCCAATTTACAAGCCCTAAAGTGACGGAAAGCCCTCGCATCTAAATCATTTTTTTGATCAAAACCCCACCCACCCACGTCATTTTTAGCCCAAGATTCCAACAAGGACTCTATTTTCTAGTGCTTCGGCTTGTTTTTCCATCCACAGTAGATTGGTTCACTTCTTCTTCAATTTGGTAAGTTTCTTGGTTAATCTTAATGCACTATGGTGGTGAGTTATGCTATAGATGAATGTGTATGCGTTTAACCATGAATTTTCAAGCACATTTGATGATATTTTGATATAAACTTAATAACCTAGGGTTGGTGTGCCTTGAAGGATGTTGTGATGAATTGAATCTTGTTTGAAATTCTTAAGTAGATGGTTGTGAGTGTGTAAATGCTTAATCCGTTGAGTGTAGTGCCTATATGTTGCCTAAGCATTGATCAAATTATTTTCAGAACTAGAATTTGGTTAGAGTGGGTATGTTTCATAGGTCTTAACTTAGTGGACTAGATTGAAATGGTCTAAATGGACAGAATATAATGTCTTGTGATATCTAGCGTGAGATTGGAAAGTATTTTGTTTTCGGTATGCTTGATGTACTGTTGAAATGATCTTGATTCTTAGGGATAATGGTGTATTTAACTTTCTGTTGTCATTATGTGATTGCTCAGGTGCCAAATATTTTGTATTGCTCTTATGTGCCAAAGTATTTTGAATGGTGTGTTTGGTTTGTACTTGTTGTGGGAAATGATAGGCATCACTAGTGCCTTCTATTTTCTACTACGAGGTACTCCTACAACTCGTAGGTTCCCCTATAAGTAGCAAGGGTCCCTCAGCAAGCATCAGTCACCTGTGATTTCTACATATTTCCCATACGAACCCACATACAACTCGTAACACCTGCTATGACTCGTAGTGAGGGCCCCGTAATCCTAACTTAGTTCTTAAAAATGTCTCTGAAATTTGGTATGAGGCCAGACTACGATTCATAGACCCCCTATGAGTCGTAACTGTCTCTAGTACCTGAGGTCAGATTGCATTTTTGTAAGTCATTTTATTACTACGAGGACAGTGTATAATCATAGGCTATCCGACGAGTCATAACTGTACTCGTACCTGTAGACCAACAATTGTTCCAATGATCTTTCTTTTGTTTTATTTTTGTTTCTATGCTTAAGTGTTTGCATTTCTTGTTCTTTGTTATGTGATTTATTAGATCAAACATCTTGAAACTTATATGTTGCTATGTGGTTGGCTTGTTGATAAAATGCCTCCAAAAGACAAATGTGCTATTCAAACTTTCCAATGGAGGTTGATTGATGAATCCTTTGAGACTGAGCATTTAGAGGGCTCTGTGGAAGTCTATAGATTCAGGATAGATCCTGAAGCCAATAGATCTCTGACTCGGGCACTTGCACTATAGATTCCTATGGAAGTTAGCAATTTCTCCTAATCTGAAGAGGATGATCAGTAGGGTACCGAGGACGGGACGGATAGCAGCCTACCACAGATGACCCTTTTACATTCAGAGTCTGAAGAGGATGATCAGTAGGGTACTGAGGACAGGTTGGATAGCAGCCTACCACAGATGACCTTTTTACATTCAGAGTCAGAATCAAAGTCTAAGAGCACCTCCCAGACCCAGCAGGAAGAGGCGGCCGAGATCGGAGGAGGAGCCCATACCCGAGAAGGTGGTGCAGGAGTCGCTATTGTTGGCGGCTATTCAGAGCAATCGGGACCAGCACACCCCATAGGGAGAGGGTAGTTCACGGATTGCTGAGGAGGAGTTGGTGCCCCAGGACCCCACAGACTAGCCAGAGACCGGTGCTTGATGCACCATGATGTTTGACCCTTTTTGACCCCAAGTCTTACTTTTATTTATGGATATTTTGTTCTCTTGTTAGACAATATTATTTTGATGTTGGTAGTTCACGGATTGTTGAGGAGGAGTTGGTGCCCCAGGACCCCACAGACTAGCCAGAGACCGGTGCTTGATGCACCATGATGTTTGACCCTTTTTGACCCCAAGTCTTACTTTTATTTATGGATATTTTGTTCTCTTGTTAGACAATATTATTTTGATGTTGGTTTTTAAATGTTTTTTATTGGATGATGGTTTTATTTTGGTTTTGGATATTGGTTTCTAAATGTTGGTTTTTAATGTATATATATCTAAGTCTATGTTTTTGGTATGTTCATCCTAGTATGTGTCTTTACTTTAAGGACAAAGTATCCAATTTTGGTGGAGTGTGGGAAGTTATAGATTAAGGTGAAGTCTGAGCAGCCTCAAGTCGATAATTTCCCCTATTTTTTTATCCCAATTTTTTCTTGCCGTGATTCGTCTTCCCTGTGGATGTTTACTTTTTTGTTGAACGTCATGTTTAGGTAGTGTAGATAATGTGTAAATTTAGAGTAGTGTTATCTATTGGCATATACATAATCTTTAGATGTGTTTTAAAGTTTTGATAAGAAAATGGGTACCCTCAAAATATTTGAGATTGTGGTTATTAATGCATTTATACATTTTTGAGTATATGGCAATGTTTGTTCTGATATTGTGAAGGTAAGCTGAGGCTGAAAGCATGACCTGTGAGTCTATACTTGATTGTGAATGCAATGCCATGTGTGATGTGAGCTTATTTTGCTGCATTCATGCATCTTGTATGGACTCGGAACTTGCCTTAGTACTCTAATATTGGTTTAGTGATTTGGTTGATATGGAAAGGATCTTAGGCCTTTGTTCTTTGAGTGAACCCACCTTTGGCCTAAATAACCCCCCAAATTAGTGAGTGAATCCCATGTTCCAAATTATTGAGCTTCTCATGCTCATTGTTTCTTGACACTTTGCTAACTTAACCTTGGTTGATGAAATATCTTGATATTGACCATGGTCTATCCTTGGACATGTGAACCTTAAATGAGCTAAAAGCCTAAGTTGAGGGTGGCTACAAGTCGTGGCCATGGTGTGAGGAATAGATATTGTGTACTTCACATCGAGCTAAAAGCCTAAGTTGAGGGTGTCTCTTATTGTGGTAAAGTAATGGAAATGAGATGATTAGTTGGGAAATAAAGAAAGAAATGAAAAAGCATAAGCCGAGTGAAGAAAAAGAAAAAGAAAAGTGCCTTGAATTGAGAAAAAGTAGCAAGAATTGAGTTCAGAAATAAGGCACAACTGAAAATAGGAAGAAAGCACTCGAAAAATTCAAAAATAGGAGAATAAGGGTGGACTTGTTGAAAAGGTTGGGTTATGGAAACAAAAATTGTTGGTAAACATGGTTCAAGGATAGCTTTTAGTTACTACTTGCTTAAAATACCATACCAAAGCCCCCTAAACCTATGTTACAAGCCCATAAGTCCTAAAGTGATCCAGATCTACTTTATCACCAAACTAGAAGATGAGTATAGAGGCAAGCCTATGGTGTTAGTCAATATGCATGAATTTCAATTGTGAGAGTGAGAATGTTTCCTCAGTCCCTGAATTCTAAATGCTTTTTGAGTGGGTATGAGGGACTTCTTCCCAGTGAGGGCATTTGCACTACTTGAGTAGCATATGACTATACCAGCGATTATGGACGGTTAATGCTCCTTGGCTTGTCATAGTTGGATTGCTAGGTATCTCATTACGTTCTGGTTTTGCTTAATAACCTCGCAATCCTATTTACAAATGGTAGTCGGGTACCTGAATCAAAGGAGTTTTGTATATGTCATAAGTGTAGATGCTATGGATTTCTCATTGTCTACTTAGATTGAGTCATCGCTTCAGAACAAACAACAATTCTAAGTTAAGGGTGTTGCTTTTTGACTGATGTTCATGCTCCAATAAGAAAGTGGTCACTGTCAGCAATTAACCTAACCGAAGGTTAGGGTCGAATCCACAGGGAACACATGGCTTGACTACAAGAATTCACTATAAATCATTTTGAGTATCTATAACTAAAGTCTCTAAATGGGAGGGGGGGTGTTGGTGGTGGTGGTGGTGGTTGTGATTTAAGAACAAAAGTAAAATAAATACTATACTACTATGTGAGGAAACACTCAATTTTAAGGATAACTTGGGAATTGTTTTCCCCATGGTTCATCGACTCGATTACCCTAGATAATATAACTACAATTGGAAATTTGCATGCAGGATGGTAATTTAAGTTCTTCCAGCCCTCTTATGAAGGTTAAGATCGAATTTTACCATGGTGCTTAGTCGGCAACCTTGGTGTGCCAACTAACTATTACCTATTGTCCGAGTCAACCACCCTTAGGTTAGGTTTGGTTGATTAGATGACAACATATCAATCGAATCCTTTCATCTACTCCCTTTTACCTATTCGTCACTACCTTGGTCGAGATCATGGTAATAGGAAGGGTTTGGTGTTGGCCACCACCAAACAAGAATCATAATGAAAGGAAATAGACAATACATGCAAAAACTTAATCATAGAAATACAATAAATCTAGTTCATCTCAAGTCAACTACCATGGTTCCTACAACACCAAGTTGTGGGTGCATAGCTACTCAAGGCTAAGGCAAAACCAACAATGATGCAAATACAAGACACAATTGAGAGTTTACCCAAAACAATGAAGAACAAGAATACCACAAGTTGCAAACCACAAGCTTAGATTAATGGAAGATGAGTAGAATGTCAGTTTTGCAATCCCCAAAAGTGGGTCTTCAAAATGAAAGATGAAAACCTACTCTAAACCCTAAAAATGCTCCTAGAATATTTACAAGTATCTCTAAATGTAGGATCTCCTCCTAAAATAAACCCTAACATAATGTACTTATAGGATTTATAAACTTAACCATAATAATTACACAGAAAAGACAACTGGCAGCAGATACATCATACAGGTACGACTCGTAGGGTGGCCTATGAGTCGTAATCGAGGTCTCGTAGTCAGCACTTGGCATTTTGGACTTGATTGTTTCAACCCAGTGGTATGAGTCATTGCTTAGGCTACGAATCGTATGCTCCTCTCACAATCTAGGCCTTCAATTTTTGGTCCAAAGTCTTGGATCTCTGTTCCTTGCTACGAGTCTACCTATACAAGTCGTAGTGATACATGTGATCCTTGCTACGAGTCTACCTATACAAGTCGTAGTGATACATGTGACTCATAGGATGGTCTCGTAGGGCTAACCTCCACTTAGCAGATTTGCTGATTTTTTCTCTCTGTTTCTTGCTACAAGATTACCCTACAACTTATAGCTTGGGCTATGACTTATACGTGAACTCATATGTCCTGTACTTCTGTAAAAATATATAATTTTCTTCCAAAATCATGCCAACATACTTTTTCTGCAATAACAACACAAAAACTATAAAAAATCACATTAAGAACTTACAAAATCCCTTTTTTTAGGCAACAAATGTGTTGTATTTTGACAGCATATCATCACCCTCAACTTAGAATTGTTGCTTGTCCTCAAGAGACAACTCAATCTAAGCAGACAATGAGAAACACATAGTAGCTACTCTAATGCATATACATCATTTTAACTCTAATTTTAGGTACCCAACTCTCATTTTCAAAACCTGACTGCAAAGCTACTAAGCAGATCATAACATAAAGATGTATCCGACAATACAACTATGATAAGTAAAGGAGTATCAGCAATCTACAATCACTGATTTAGTCATATGGCAATCATCCGGTGTAAATGCCCTCACAGAAAATAAGTCCCTCTTTCTCATTCAAAAAACATTTAAAATTTAGAGACTGTGTAAGCATTCTCACTCTCACAAATAAAATTCATGAAAAATGACTAACACCATAGGTTTGCCTCTATGCTCAACTTCCGGATTGATGACAAAGTAGATTTGGATCAATTTAGGACTAACTGGCTTGTAACATAGGCTCATGGGCTTTGGTTAGACATTTTAGGCAAATAGTGACTAAAAGCTATCCTTGAACCATGTTTATTAACACTCTTACCTTCATAACTTAACTATTTTCACTAAATCCGCCCTTATTCTCCTTTTTCAAGCTTTTCCCGGGTGCCTTCTATCTTTTTTTCAGCTATGCCTTAGTTTTGAACTCATTTTTGCTATTCTTTTCAATCTAAGGAAACTTTTATTTTCTTTTTCTCACCCTGCATATGATTTCTTCATTTCTTTCTTTCTTTCCCAACTAACCACCTTATTTTCATTACTTTACCATAATAAGGGCCACCCTCAACTTAGGCTTTTAGCCTGAGGTGAAACACACAATATCTATTCCCCAAACCAGGGCCGCTATTTGTAGCCACCCTCAACTTAGGCTTTTTGCCTCAATCAAGGTTCATATGTTCAAGGACAAACCAGGGCCAAAATCAGAGTATTTCATAGAACATGGATAAACTAGTTATGTGTCAAGAAAGAATAGGTACATGAAAAGCTCAAACATTTGGAACAAGGGATCAACTGTCATATTTGGTAGGTCATTTAAGCAAAAGTGTGTTTCACTAAAAGAACAATGGCCTAAGATCCTTTCCAAATCAATTACATCACCAATCCAATCTTAGAGTAATAAGGAAAGTTTTTTTGTCTATATATAATACATGAATGCAACAAAATAAGCTAACACACACATGACATCATATACATAATCTAGTATAGACTCATAGGTCATGCTTCAAGCATCAACTAGCCTTCTCTTTATATATATGCCAAAAGATAGTAACTAATATATATCTATAAATTATCTACACTATCTAGACATGCCGTTTCAACATATAGAAAATATCCACGAGAAAAAAGAGCACATGCAAGAAAACCTTGGGATCAAAATTTGGGGTAGTTATGGACCCTAAGCTACTCAGACTTCACTAAGATCCATAACTGCCCACACCCCATAGATAAAGTTGTGTATTGTCCTCAATCAATCAAATCTAAAAACAATAGAAAATATAGGGGTAAAATAAAACATACCTTGGGTTGCCTCCCAAGCAGCGCCTGATTTATTATCGCGGCTTGACTTAGTCCACTTGGTTACTCAGACTTCACCAATTTCTCAAACCTTGCTCCTCCACAATTTAGCTTTTTATTCCACCTTGAACTTATGAATTGGACCCTTAATTTCTTTTTCAACTCTCTATCATGCTCAAAGGGTGGTGGTATAAGAATGAGGGGAATGAGTACTAGATATTGCATGCTATTTGGAGTAGAGGCTCCCAATCTAAGCTTCTTGTAGACTGCAAGGTGCTTCAGATTTATGTTGGAATCTAGATCATATAGTGTCATTGCAAACTCTATGTCTCTAACTATGCAGGGTATGGTGGGCATCTCTCCACTGACTCAATAAGAAGAGTGTTGATGGATAGCTGCTTTAACATGGAGAGAGGGTGTTTGACCTTGCTTTCCTCCTCCCTCTTCTTGAGTCTTTGAGGAAAATGAGGAGGAGGCCTAGGGACGGGCCTGTACTTTTTTTGGCTCTTTAATTGATTCACTTACTACATCCTTGCCACACTCATTTCTTTCAACTACATCCTTATCTGCAACTATTTCCTCATGAATATCTTCTACAAAAACCAACACATTAGGATCAATAGTACTCTTACCACACCTACTAGTAACCTTTGTACATTGCCATTTATCCTTAGAATTTTGCATTGTATCACTAGGCAATGTACCACGCTGATGCTGCTTAAGTAGAGTCGATACCTGATGAAACTGTTGCTGAAGCTATTTAATAGCCACAGAATGAGACTCTATTTTTTCATTAATGTTTGCAATTTCTGATCTCATTCCACGTAGAGTCTCATCCCATGTCTCGGTTTTCTTTAACAAGTGATCAAACATCTCCTCAACTCTGGAGTTGCTTGTGCGTGCATCGTGTTGGTGAGGTGGCACATAAGGATCAATTCTAAAACTATCTCTACTACTCCACTCGATGTCTAACCCCCTGTTTTTCTCATAATAACTACCCTGGCTATCTCTATAAGCACATTCTCTTCTGTAGGTCCAATTATGGTTTCCCTGACCTTAGCACCAATGGTCTTGATTGGACCATTGGACATTGGGCTGAAAGTCCTACATCTGATCAGCTGAAAACTAAGTGTCCTTCTCATAATATAACTCCTTGTACATGGGTGTGTGTGAAGGCTAATGTTGTGACAAGAGACACTCCGCACAACTTCTCTCTCTCTCTCTCTCTCTCTCTCTCTCTCTCTCCTTTTATATGTCCTAAAAAGAAACAAAACAAAACAAGAGAATCTAGAAATTAATACTTGAACTGGCTAATAGTGAAATCAAGTTAAGAACAAAAGCGGTGCCATAATTTTTGATGATGTTCATGCTCTAATATGAAAGCGATCGCTATCAGCAACTAACCTAACTGAAGGTTAGGATCGAATTCACAAGGAATACAGAGCTTGACTTCAAGAATTCACCATCAATCATTTTGAGTATCTATAACTAAAGTCTCTAAATAGGGGGGGGTTGTGATTTAAGAACAAAAGTAAAATAAATACTATACTACTATGTGAGAAAACACTCAATTTTAAGGTCAACTTGGGATTGTGTTCCCCATGTTTCGTTGACTCGATTACCCTAGACAACATAACTACAATTGGAAGTCTGTATGTAGGATGGTACCTTAATTGTCTTCTAGCCCTCTTGTGAAGGTGAAGGATGAATTTCACCATGGCACTTGGTCGGCAACCATGGTGTGCCAACTAACCTTACCTATTGTCCCAGTCAACCTCCCTTTGGTCAGTTTGGTTGATTAGACGAGAACACATCAATCAAATTCTATCATCTACTCCCCTTTTCCTATTTGTCACTGCCTTGGTCAGGATCATGATATTAGGTAGGGTTTGGTGTTGCGCACCACCAACACAACAATTATAATGAAGAAAAATAGACAATATATGCATAACTCCGATCATATAAATGCAATAAATCTAGGTCATCTCAAGTCAACTACCATGGTTCCTACAATCCCAAATTGTGGGTGCTTAGCTACTCATAGATAAGGCAAAACCAACAAAGATGCAAATACAAGAAATAGTTGAGAGTTTTACCCAAAATAATGAAGAACAAGAACACTACAAGTAGCAAACCACAAGCATGGATTAATGGAAGATGAGTACAATATGAGTTTTGCAATCCCCAAAAATGGGTCTTCAAAATGAAAGATAAAAACCTACTCTAATCCCTAAAAATGCTCCTAGAATATTTACAAATATCATTGAATGTTGGATCTCCTCCTAAAATAACCCTAACATAAAGTATTTATAGGATTTACAAACTTAACCCTACAAATTACACAGAAAAGATAGCTGGCAGTAGATACATCGCACATGTATGACTCATAGATGGCCTATAAGTTGTAATCGAGATTTCGTAGTTAGCACTAAGCATTTTGAGCTTGACTTTTACGACCTACTAGTATGAGTCATTGTTTGGGCTATGAATCATATGCTCCTCTTGTAGTTTAGGCCTTCAGCTTTTGGTCTAAAGTCTTGGCTCTCTGTTCCTTGTTACGAGTCCACCTATACTACGACTCATAGGATGCCCTCGTAGTGTTGACCTCCACTTAACAAATTCTTTGATTTTTCCTCTCTGTTTCTTGCTATGAGATCACCTTACGATTCTTAGCTAGGGCTATGACTCGTAGGTGAACTCGAATGTCCTGTACTTTAGCAAAAATCTACAATTTTCTTCCAAAATTATACCAACCTACCTTTTCTCCAATAAGAACACAAAAACATATAAAATCCTAAAAAGTCACATTAAGAACTCACAAAATCCCTTGTTTTAGGAATCAAATATGCTGTATTTTGACAACACATCACCACCCCCTTGGGAAATTGAGTTGGTTAATTACTAGAGTTGCTTATTTGTGAATTCTCATGAGTCTACGTATTCCCTATGGGTTAGACCCTAACCTTGGTTAGGTTTTATATCTTGATAGTGATCGTTTTATTCTCTAAAATAGAGGTTTAGCTTGGGCAACATCAGCTACAAGTGCCCCTTAGATAGGAATAGTGAATTGAGGATGGCTCATTAGATAAGAAGAGACTTAAGATGTATTCATTATAGTGCAATGTAGGGTTGCGTATCAAGTGATTTGGTTAGATTTTTTATATTATCAGTTTTACTTATTCGTTATCAGTTTGTAAATATGTTAAATGAACAATTAAGATATCGATTTATTGGTTATTGACCTTTATCGATTCAGTTATCAGGTAAACTGTTAACAATTAAAAGTTTAAGACTTAAAAACTCAATGAGTCAATTTATTCCCTAATCCCTACCCTTTCCAGTTTTCAACTTTCTATATGGCAAAATCAACTTAAATTAGGTTTATTAGATATCAGTAACTTTTGAAATTTAAAAATAGAACTCAAAATGTATAGTCCAAAAACTCAATTAAGTATTTAAGTTGCTGAAACTAAAATAGAAGTATATAACTTCCACTTTCTAGTTATAAACTTGCAAGTTGTAGCTTGCAGCAACAACTCAGCTCTACAAGCAACGATGTAAATTTCTTCCAACAACATAAAAATGTTCCAGCAACATAAAAACATAAAGTAACGTAAAGAGGGGTAATAAAAGTATAAAAATATAAAACTAATAGTAATACATGGGCCCTATGAAATGGCAGTAATAAATATGGGTCATGGGAACTGTGAAGTGCCGAAGTGGGAATTAGCCCAATTCACCAATTGGGTCTGGGAAATAGTAGTAAATATCAGTATGGTATCGGGTTATCAAGTCCCCCTATATTAAAACTTGAACTGATAATGAATAACCCGCTAATGTTTTTGAATATATTTTTAATCTGCCTAATAAGCTAATAACCTGACCCAATAGTCCAAACAAATTGAAATATCAGTTTGGATTAATGGTTTGGCCTAAATTTTGCACAACTCTAGTGCAAAGTCATGTGATGCTCTAAGTTATGACTGCTATAAGGATCTATATAGTATAATTGAGTTGCTAATATGGAGTAGGTTGATGCAAACATTCCTTATCATCACGACTAACTAAGTTGATTGGGGCTTATAGATGGATGGTGATAAGTTTTCCAATATAGTCTAGGTCTTATACAAATGAATTTATGGGAGCACAAAAGTTGAGTGTTAACAGGCAAAAGAAAAGGTTAGATTGTAATAGTTGTGGACAATGGTTATCTATGTCGTTGAGAGAAGCAAAGATAGGAAGATTTCTATAGAGAGAAAGCTAAGAGTGGTATCTTTGAAGAGAGTCTTAGTGGCTATCATATATATGTGACTATAACATAATAGAAGAGTTTAGGATTTTCTTGGAGGTAGTGATTCCCTGTAAGTGTAGAGATACGTACTTATAGCTTAGAAAAGAGAATTGATTCACAAATTTAGAGAGATGACCTTAAGCTTAAAGGTGGATGATGAGGCGCTAAACCAAAGTAGATCCTGAGTTCTCGATAGTGATTGGGTTGATCTAGATGAGACATTAATTCTTTGCCATATGATATATTCCTACTTCAATTGAGGTGATACTCTATTTCTGTTTGATGTATGATCACCATGCCCATGGCCTAGTCTTATGCACCACATATTGATTCTTGTTCATGCTGAGTTTTGAAGATGAGAAGCAATGACATTATTTAGTAATTTTGATCTTACTCCATGAATCTAAGAGTTTCTAGCCCTATATTAAATGCGATATGACCTGAGTATTATAATATGTACAGTATGTGAACTCAGAATGAGTCTTGATAAAAGAGTGTAGATTGACTTCGTTATGAAAGTTCTCAGATAAGATTTCTTGATTGAACTATGCATTTGCTCTTTCGTTCAAAGCCCTTAGAGTGATCCTGCATTCCAATGTCATGTCCTTTTAAGCTTATAGATGTGGAGAAGGAGTTGAAGAATCTTGATGAGTGTAATATATAGGTAAAAGAATATTAGTGTCTCTCATGATAAGCGTTCATGCGATTAATGGTATTAGATCTGCTATAGTAGGCTTAGACATTCTCAAGTGATGTTAACCTTAAAGTAGTTAGAGTGATAGACTTGAATGTGTGGTTCCTATTATGTTATTGTATTAAGATAATGAGAAGGAGCAATATTCCCTAAGTAAAGGTCACTATAGGGATATGAAACATAGATTTTGAGGGGTTAGAATTTTGTAACTGCGATCTTCCTAGGACTAGCACCTTAGCACTTAAAGTTAGTTGTGAATAGGATAAGAAGATGTGGTTAGGTAGAGATTTAAATAGGAGTTATAATCTTGAATCGATGAAGTATTATGCGATGGAAAGGGGTGTAGTGGAGATGAGGTGATTAACTTGAGAGTTATCCATAGAGTCTTATATAACATGATAGTCCCATTCTCGACTAGAGTTGATGACTTCCTTCCTGAGTTCAAATAATATATTTTTGAGGTGTTTAAATGATTCAAATTGATTATTTTTTGACATTTCATTCAAGCCTGATAGTGAGAATATCTAAGGAATATCTCTACTCTTGATCTGAACGATTTATCTACTCTGAGTGAATTATGCCTATCCAGATTTAGTCAATACATATGATGGAGATTGGTTGATTGAGTATTGAGAGGAGTTTTGATTGTTATTCATGCCTTGATGTACGTCTTTACTCTTCATTTGAGGATGAATAATTCCAAAGGGGAGATAATGTAACACTCAATAAAATTATCAAATATCCTTAGATGAGATATGTGCGCATAACACATTTTCCCAAACTCCGATGGTAATTTCAAAATTGGAAATGCGATCAATGTGAAAATTTGTGTGGGAAAATGGTCTTGATAGATTTTTATAGCAATCAGATCAAAAGCTAATTTTTCGATGTGAAAATGCTTTCTAGAAAGAGTGCGCAACATGTTCGCATTGCGGACGTGTCAAGGACTTACACTTAGATGTGATCCCAATATTTCTTGGGATTAGAAAATCGATTGGAAAATTTTTGGGAGAAATTACACAGGTACGAACAGGTCTGCGTTGCGGACCTGATCCCAAGACCTGTTCTACGGAAGTTCAATGTATTATATTTTTTTAGGGGCATTCTAGATTTTTTTATCCTTCCTAGAATTAATACATGATATATATAAGTCGTTTTTGGCCAAAAGAGTTTCAAAACCTATTCTAAAGTCGTTCATGCAAAAACTAGGTAGAGATCTTGAGTGAAGAAGAGGAGAAAGAGCTAGGATTCAGAGGATTAAGGCTAACTTCTTGAGAAGTTGATTGTCAAACTCCATACCAAGTATGTAAGGCTACTCACAGTGTTGAACTGAGTTCATCCACGTGCCCCACAAGTTAATTCTCCATAGTTGTATTCGAGTAGTGTTTTACCCAACTTCTTGAATTCTAAATGGGTAAATTTCCTCTGCGATTAAGATAGAAATATTTATGCAATTGAGATTGTTGTTATTTCTATTTCTTATATTATTGGAGTCGTCATTTGTGGACTTCTCTATGAACCCTAATGAATTTGATGATCATGGCTATTCTATACCTTGTTTGATATTGAGATTAATGAGTTTTCAAGTGTTAAATAAAAGTATTATTTTAAAAATCAAAGTTTAACATATTGAGAATAAAGATGAGGACTTTCGTATGCATTGATGAAAATGTGATTTGATCTAATATTATATTTGTATTTTATTGAGTGAAAAGAGTAATATTTTAAAGAAAATATTTTGATGAGTTGATGCATGTTTTGATAAGCCTTTAATAAGTTCAGCATGATAATACATGTTCTTGTATATACATGAGATGAGCATTTACTATGTAATATGTGCTGAGCATGATTCTCTGTGATTTAACTGACCATGTAGGTTGGAGTCTTGCATGGAGCTAGTTAGAGTCTTGAGTTGCATTGCATGAATGATGGTCCTGAATTATGGAGTTGTTGAGTAATTGAGTTGAGCTATTTAGCACTTAGTTGACTTGATTAAGATGAGTCAAAGAGATGAGTTTGAGTTAATTTTCATGAGCATTTTTTAGTGTTGGAAGGAATATTGAGCACCGAGTTAGGTAAAAGAAAACACCCTAGAACTACGTTGCCCGCATAGGATAGTCATGCAGGTAACTCTCGCGGCTTATGTCCCAATATATGGATATTCTCTTTTGATTTGAGAGGGAGGGAGAGGTTGACGTTCTTTACCTTGGCAAGTTTAGGATGGGCGTAGCAATGACATTTGTTTCGTTATGCTTCACCGAATTCATGGCAGTGGGGAAATTTATGCTGATTAGAGAAACTTTCGAGCAACACTTGAATTGAGCATATCATGATTCTTGAACTGAGTTGCATTAAGCATTGAGGCCTAATTCTAAAGCATGATTTCAATTTTTAAACTTGCATCATCTATCTGAGTTGAATTATGAGATGAGGAGTTGAGTCTTGAGTCAAGTCGGTTGATTTGGGTATGAGCCTTATTCATTTTGTTGAGCTATTTTACATACTAGTATATTCCATATACTGATGCCTATTTGGGCCTGTATCATTTTATGATACAGAGGCAGGTATTAGAGGACTGCAACATATACACCGTTGAAGTTCAGATTCGTGCTTCCAGAGTTGGTAAGTCCTCCTTGCCTTCGGAAGAGCCCTTTTACTTTCACTAAGTATTTTATTTTCCTTTAGTTGGGTAGTCATGGCCTGTCATGATACCATCTAGATGTTAGAGGTAAAGGCTTCATAGACATTGAGTAGAGGTTGATGATTGTCATTATTTTTCAAACTTTGTTCATTGGAAACATTTATCTGTGAGAGGATTTAGTTAGTTGATCTATGTCCTGACTGTTACTTGAGTATTCTTCCGCTATTGTGTATGATGTGATGATGAGGCTAGATGGTTCTCTTGGAGAATCAACAATGGTTCTTCAAGCGCCGACCATGCCAAGGGTGCCTTCCAAGGGTGTGACATGAGTCTTGAATCCTTGAAATTAAGCCATCTTTGTCCCGACCCGAGTTCAAACCTTGGGCGTGGCTGGCACCCAGAACCATTTTTGGCCCAAGTGAATCACTTGGCCTGGCTACTATACTTAGTGGATGACTCAAATATTAAAGGAAAGGCTTAAATATAATAAGCTAAGAATACTGAAATATCTATATAGTAAAAATGTTTCAACAACAACTGAAAAGAAGATCGAAAACTCTTAACATATAGTCTATGGAACTTCTAACTAAAAAAGTTCTAATGAAAATAAATGTTAGATAGAAAACATAAAACAAGACTCCAAAGCCTCTGACTGGTAAGATGCCTCACCAATAGATGGACGGAAACGCTGGTCCTCAACGGAGCGTATGATGAGGAACTCTGTCACGTACGTCCGCATCATAAAATGATGCAGGTCCAAAGGATATGATTACATGGAATATACGATATATAAAATATACAAAATGGGAACTCAAGATAAAGCTCTATACTCAAGTGATTAAAACATTTCTCAAAATAAAATAGCATAAGTACTAAATGCAGTACATGTTGAAAATAGAAAATACGTTGAACGTTGTATGTAGAAACTACCTTGCTTTAAATTAGGGAGTTTCTCTAACCGATAACCTCCGCTATGAGCTTTGTGATGACATAACATCTTTCCCATGCTGCCAGAGCCATCCCAAACTTTGTCAGGGTAAGGTACAAAAATTAGGGGAGTGGATCCATCCTAAAGCTGGGACATCTCAGTGGCAATGAGGAGTTGTACTTTGGTACAATCCTATCCTACACTGACAATGTAGTTTATGAGGTCGAGTTATTATTGCTCTCACTCATATCAGTGAACAATATTACTCCCAAAAATGACTTTTATAATGCTCATACTTAAAAGAGTATTCTTGCTCAAAGTATTACTTTCTTCTCTGTGGGACTTAGCCCAGCTTTAGTTTTTAATAGACTTTTCACTACTTGTCTGTTTTCTGTGACTAAAATTAGTATCATTATGAGTGTCTCAAAACCCCAATTGTATTACTTTGCTATCTTGCAGATATAAAGCTTTAAGTGCTCCTTAAACTTAACTCAAATTGTGAATATTGTAGATTTTCATGAAATGGATACAGGGTTCTCATGAATACAACAATAACTGTAAATCTTGTCTCAGTAGATTAACTTAGTGCTAAAATCAATAAAAGACATGATTTTTATAAAAAAGAATGCATGAACAAGTATTTTGATGAAATTTACTAGTATTGAAGCAAACTTTGATCTCAACTTATAAGTATGATTTTGGGTAGAATCTAGTGGTTGAAGACACTAAAATAATAGTAGGATAACTTTTTGAAGGCCTTACATACTTGGGGAATTAGTTCTTGGAAGAATTGAAGAAGATTATTGAAACTACATTTTGAGTTCTTCGAGTATTCTAACGTTAATGATATGAATAAGTACGTTCTTGTCACGACCCAAGCCTAGGGCCTAGACGTGACATGATGAATGGGGAACCTGAAGGGATCCCAAACAAGCCTCGTTGCATTTCATTCACACATCCTTGGTTGCAGAGGTAAAAAAAGCAATTTAAATTAAAAAACAAGCAGGACTAATGGAAATCTTTGATAATCATTAAGACATAAAAGAGTCACGCTCATAGCATAAATAGGTCATAATATCCAACAACACCTCTAACTTGGAATAGAGTGGGGGACAAGACACTAATATCCAACAACACCTCTAACTTGGAATAGAGTGGGGGACAAGACACTTTCCAGGCTCACCCTCATAATAACAAGTGTTCAATATAATGAAGTCTCAAAATAGCAAGAGTAATGTAGATAGTGTCCTCAGACTTGAGGACTCACCAATACTTATCTCCAAAGTACATAACTAGACATGTGAAGGATGATCAAAAGGAGCTTCAATCCCTACATGGTAATATTATGTAGGCATTGAGTATGCGTCAGTACGTTCAAATGTAATAAGTATGCGGGATGCAATGCAACAAAGATATAAACCAATATAGTCAAAATGCATAATCATAAGCAACGGATATACATAATCTCAATATGACATGCATGATCAATCCTTGTGATAAAACATGCTCGTATATCATTAAACCTGCAAAATGTACTATACATATATGGGAAGTGAGATCAACCTACATAGACCAAGCAGCTACAACTTAGACACCGAGGCCTGATACCCCCTCGGTTGAGGTGACCGAGCATGACATGCCTCTGCAAAGTGTCGTCTACTTGCCAAGGCAAACAAATCATGATAACAAGAACTAGGTGGATCCACTAGTATAGCACAAGTAATGATCATAATCCTGTGGCGCCACATAGTTTAGAGACTAAAGACTTCATATTAAGACCCCTTGAGTCGAGCCACCATCTTAAGTCTCAATCGGTGCTAAGTCAAATCCTATGGAATACTTGAAATAATCCTACTTTATCATAATGTGAAAACTTGTAAGAACAAGACTTGAGTAGATCATAAATATGCTTGATCTCTACTAGTGAGCCTAACTTGAACATGATAGTATATCATAATCATATATGAATCCTTGCTTTAACATGAATGGCTCACAATAGATAAAAATTTTGAAATAGGGATTAACTTGATACTTGTAAAATCATAGATACATTTCGTGAATTCAAGACATACTTGAAAGCCCTTAATCATTATGAAGTCACTTGACTTGTAAATCATGTAATAGATCATCAATAACTAGATAATTCTTTACTTGAGATTTTATCAAACAACTGATTGGTTTATGATACTTGTCCAAAATCATGCAATTCAAGAGTGAAATAAAGTGAGTAAACTCAATGCAACATAACCCACCAACATGTAGTAAAGCCCTCATGTAAAGTACCTTGAAATCCATCTCAAAAGCTCATAGTAGTTCATAGTTTCATTGCATAAAACATGCATAGTCTTAATAGAGAAAATCAATTCATGGGATAAGTTTGAAATAGAAATCCATGCATAATCATTAAGTACTTGAAAAGTCTCCAACATAATTAGTGTTCATAAATCATATTAAGAGATACCCATAGATAATACAACTTGAAAACATGCAAGTTTCATAAAAGGGAAGGTTGGGATCCATGGATGAAGACCCACATACCTTAAGCCTTGAATTCCTTGAAATAAACTTGACGTAGTTTTAGAGTTTGAAATGAATCATTGAGTCTAAAAATTGAGCCTGAAATTCTTAGATTTAAATGAGAGAATTGATGGAGTCTTAGAGAGGGTTTGAGAGTTATAATTTTCATATAATTATAGGAGTTTTCACATTTAATTGGGCTTGAGGCTGTGACCCCAATGCCCTTGGGTGAAATAAGAAAACCAAGGAGAATAATACATTGGTCCACATCCATTCCATGATGCGGACCCATCATGGAGGCAGTTTTGTGTTGATCCGCCTTTAGTCTGCTTCGTGGACTGGTTGCGTATGCACACTGAAAATCAAAATATTAGGTAAATTTATTTTTTTCTTCGGGTTATACCCATATCCCACTCAATTTTGCCCTCTGATCAACGATATGAAGTCAAATTTTCAAAATCACGCACAAATTTTGAGATATATGAAAATTACGATTATGGGGCTTCCCAAAGCACATATGAGGCATTTCAATATCTCCGCCTTGGGGACATTTGTCCCCGAATATCAAAGAAACATGCATAAGAGAAGTAATTATGAAGATTTCAGCCTGACATGAATGCAACAAATGCATTTAAACATCATTATCAAAAATCTCAACATGAATGTCAAAAGTCAACATAAACTTGTTATCATAAACATGAATGCATGCAAGATGAAATGAGGGCTGAAACTTAAGATTTGAAATCATATAGGGGACTTAAATCATTACCTTCGGCTTGAGTAGAGTGGAAGAGATATGGGTATCACTTTTTCATATCTGCTCGGCTTCCCATGTGGCAATTTCAACTTGTTGATTCCTCCAAAGGACCTTGACGAAAAATAAATCTTTGTTTCTCTATCTCTTCAATTGTCTATTCAAAATCTCTACTGGGACCTCGTCATAGGTCAATATATCTTCTGCAACACCAAAAACTCCTAAGGGCACTATAGCACTAGGGTCACCCACAGATTTCCTTAACATGGACACATGGACGGTCGAATGAACCATATTCATCTCCATGGGTAACTCCAACTCATAGGAAACCTTACCAACTCTCCTTCAAACTCTATATGGTCCCATAAACCATGGGCTCAATTTACCTTTCTTGCCAAATCGGACCACAGCCTTCATGGGTGAGACCTTCAGGTAAACCCAATCACCAACCTTAAATTCAAGATCACTTATTCTCACATTGGAATATGATTTTTGTATATGTTGGGTTGTCTTCAACCTCTCCCTTATCAAACTCACCTTCTCCAAGGCTTCCATAACTAAATCCGAACCTAGCAATGCCATCTAACCTACATTAAACCACCCAACTGGAGATCTATAAGGCCTACCATATAAAGCCTCAAAGGGAGCCATGCCAATGCTTGAGTGGTAGCTATTGTTGTAAGCAAACTTAATAAGTGGAAGGTGTTCATCCCAACTAACCTTAAACTCTAAAAATAAAATCTTTAAGCATATATTCAAGAGTTGGGATAGTTCTTTTAGGTTGACCATCCATTTGAGGTGTGAAAAGCCATGCTAAGCTTGAATTTAGTATCAACACCCCTTTGGAAAGATTTCCAAATATGAGAGTGAATTGAGCACCACGATCCAAAATGATTGACAAGGGCACCCCATGCAATCTAACCAACTTATGAATATACAACTTGGCATAATCTTTGGCACCATAAGTTGTCTTAATCGGTAGAAAGTGAGCCAAATTTGTCATCCTACCAATAACAACCCAAATAGAACCAAAGTGTTTTCTAGTCTTTGGCAATCTAATCACAAAATCCACGTTGATCTCTTCCCACTTCCAAGTAGGAATCTCTGTGTCTTGGGTTAGTCCACCTGACCTTTGATGTTCGGCTTTCACTTCTTGACAATTGTGACAACCGACAACAAACTTGGAAATTTCCCTCTTCATACCACCCCACCAATATACCTCCCTCAAGTCTCTATACATCTTTATGGAACCAGGGTGGATATAATAAGATGAATTATGGGCCTCCTTTAAAATCAACTCTCTTAAGTCATCAACATTAGGCACACACAACCTACCTTGGTACCTAAGGGCACCATCTCCCCCTTGGGAGAAAACCTCCACTTTACCATCCTTCACTAAGGCCTTCAACTTTAGCAAGGCGGGGTCAAAATCTTGTTTTGACTTTACCTCCTTAATAAAAGAGGATTTAGAACCATCAATAACCAACACACCACCATTTACAACTTCGTTCAACCTAACCTGAAACCTAGCCAATCGGTGAACTTCCCTATCCAACTCTTTGCCACCATCATCAATATGAGCCAAACAACCCATGGACACTCTATCTAGAGCATTTACCACCAGATTAGCTTTGCTGGGATGATAGTGTACACTTATATCATAATCTTTTAGATATCTAACCACCTTCTTTGTCTCAAGTTAAGATCTTTTTGGGTGAACACATATTGGAGACTCTTGTGGTCGGTAAACACATCAATATGAACCCCATATAAATAATGATGCCAAATTTTCAAAGCAAACACCACGGCTACCAATTCAAGGTCATGGGTATGATAATTCTTCTCATGCACCATATGTTGCCTAGAGGCATATGCTATCACCTTACCATTTTGCATCTAAGCACAGCCCAAACCAATTCTTGAGGCATCACAATAAACCACAAACTCTTCCAATCCTTCTGGTAGAGCCAAGATAGGAGCAGAGATAAGCTTATCCTTCAAAGTTTGGAAACTCTTTTCACATTCATCAGTCCATACAAACTTTGCCTTCTTTTGGGTCAACTTAGTCATAGGGGAAGCAATAGAAGAGAACCTATTCACAAACCTCCTGTAATAACCTTCCAAACCCAAGAAACTTCTCATATCTGACGGAGTAAAAGGTCTAGGCCAATTTCTTATTACCTCCATTTTCTTAGGGTCCAACTTAGTGCCATCGCTCAATACCACATGCCCTAGATGAGCAACTTCATTCAACCAAAATTCACACTTTTCATATCTAGCAAACAACCTCTCATCCCTCAAGATTTGCAATAATACCCTCAAGTGATTCACATACTCTTCCTCACTCTGAGAATAAATCAATATATCATCAACAAAGACCACCATAAACATATCAAGGTTGGGTTTAAAGACCCTATTCATGAGATCTATAAACATAGCCGGTGCATCAGTTAACCCAAAAGACATAACCATAAATTCAAAATACCCATACTTAGTTTGAAAAGTCATCTTGGGAATATCACACTCCCTTACCTTCACTTGGTGCTATCTGAACCAAAGATCAATCTTGGAAAAGTGACTAGCTCCTTAAAGTTGATCAAATAGGTCATCAATCCTTGGTAGAGGATACTTGTTCTTTATGGAAACCCTATTAAGTTAACAGTAATCAATGTACATTCTAAGGAAACCATCATTTTTCTTCACAAACAACACCAGTACACCCCAAGGTGACTTGCGAGGCAGTATAAAACCCTTTTCCAATAAATCCCTCAATTGATCCTTCAACTCCTTTAGTTCCACCGGGGCTATACGGTAAGAGGGAATGGAAATGGGTTCTGTATCGGAAAGGAGGTCTATACCAAAGTCTATTTCCCTTTTGAGAGGAACACCGGAAAGCTCATCAGAAAAGTCATAAAGAAACTCATTAACCACCAGAATCGACTCAATACGAAGGACTTTAGACTCCACATCCCTAACCCTCACAAGATGATACATGCAACCCTTAGAAATCAACTTTTGGGCTTTAAGACAAGAGATGAACCTGCCTTTGACCACCAAATTACGACTTTCCTACTTAAGAACGGGCTCATTAGGGAATTAAAATTTGACCTTACGGGTTCTACAATCAATGGAAGCATAATATGCAGATAACCAATCCATCCCATGAATGATATCAAAAGCCACCACACATAACTCCA
>JAOTQR010050131.1:0-14668 GCA_025774065.1 Solanum ossicruentum
ACCTCCAATATATCACATGTTCATATGCTTCCATATATGTAGTTACCTTCAAATCCACATACATACGTGGATACCAATTACATGAGTTCTTGTTGCCAATAAAGTTCATGATTTGTTTTATTTCATACGCATTTCATTGTTTATGTAACATACCCTCTTCATTTCCATAGTGTCTTGTGCAATTATTTACATGTCACCTACTGCATAATACAGCATTATATCTCCAATATTATGACCACCAAAAGAATAATCTCAAAGGTAATTGAAAGATAAAGTATAAAGTTTTTGATGGGTGGTATCCCGAGGGGTGGAAGCATCACCTAGCCAAGGACAATCCTATCATAGGTGGTAGCCCGAGGGGTCAAGGAAGAACCTAGCTAGGGATGATTCCGATACAGTTTACCACTAATCAATTAGTCATTTATAGTACATAATGTGCACAGATTATATAGTTAAGGTAAAGCAATATAAAGAACATAAAGTGTATGATCCCAAAGAATATGTAAAGGTGGTCCCTTATTCTACACTAGTGCATGGTTTCATTTAGTTGTTATTTCATACACAGTATTTACTGCCTTACATATTCAGTACATTATCTCGTACTGAGTCCCTTGCAGGGGACCTACATTTCATGTTGTAGGTACAGGTGCTAGTAGATGTCCCCAGTAGAGTATAGGACATTCAGCTGTTGTTATCAAGCTCCAGGTTGCTTCGGAGCTTTATGTGTTTTTAGAGTTTATATGTTTACATTATACAGTTAATTCAGACGGGGCTTGTCCCTAATACTTATGGATACTTTCTCTAGACTAGAGGCGTTGTAGACTATGTAAACTAATGTGTGATCATGTCTCGTACATTAGACACCGGGGCCCCAATGGCCTAGCTATGCGTATCACCTTTTAGATTGTTATTACTGTTTATCTTCTTAGAAGCATGCCAAACATAGAAAATTCCTTAAAATATGTATACAAAGAACATAGATATAGGTTGGTTCTCCCATGCCTAATCGGCAACGGGTGACAGTCCGTCCTACCGTGACTTTGGGGCATGACATAGCAACCATTCACCCGATCTTTCATGTTTCCATGATTAAGAAGTGTATGGGAGACCCGCAGTTGGTTGTGCCTGTCGAGAGTATTAGAGTAAAGGACAGTTTGAGTTATGAGAAGGTTCTTGTCCAAATCCTTGATCGTTAGGTTTGCAAGTTATGAACCAGACAGATTATATCTGTCAAAGTATTGTGGAGGAACCAATTTGTAGAAGAAGCTACTTGGGAGGTGGATGAAGATATGAAGGCCAAATACCCTGATTTATTCTTGCTTGTTGATGATGAGAAAGTTAATGGTAATGATTTCCCTCTAAATTCTTGAATTCCCATTCCATGAGGTCTCCTTTCATTCTGAGTGTGATAGACGATAGAGCTCTAGAGTCCGAGTGAGGATTGGTATGATGTGTTGACTGTTTGATTGTTTTACTTGTTGAGTTCCTTGATTGATTGATTGTATGAGTGAGGTGATTGCTAGTTGATTGTTAGAGTCCATTGGGAGATTCACACCTTTTGACCTAAATCCCTAGATTTCTCTTCATTTGAGGATGAATTATCCTAATGGGGAGATAATGCAACACCCTAACTCCTTTAACCTAGTTTGGAGTAGATGCATAAAGGGTGCTGAGAAAAAATACTAAGAAAAGTGGCTGAATAGAGAATCCACGAGGGCATCGGATAGAACACTGTTACTGAGGAGACCATCCTACAGAAGGAGGGTGGCCAAATCCAGCCACACACTAGCGCTTAGGCTTCCAGATATGTTTGTTTTTACCCATTTATGTTTTAGTTTGCTATGATTTTGTGCATTGGGGATACTGCACATCTTTTTCGATAGGGTGTGGGTAGTTATGGGCCTCACTAAAGTCTAAATAGTTTGGGTCGATAACTACCCCAATTTTTGATCCTGGGATTTTCTTACCTCTATTATTTTTTACTTTCTATTGAACCAGCATGTTTAGGATATTTAGATAGTAGTTGTAGCATATAGTATTAATACTTATGGCATATAACATGTTTTTGTGTTTTGTTTGAAAAATATTACCCACCAAAAATTTTGATTAGTAGTTAGATTGCAACCATGGATGTTTAGGTCTACAACAATGTTTGTTCTGATAAGTGAGGATAAAGTGAGATAAAAAAATATGACACGAGAGTCTTTTGTTAATAATATATGCAGCGTCATGTGAGTGTGCACTTGATTTGCTAGATTCATGTGTTTTGCTCTAATTCAAAACTTTCCCTGCTGCTTTAAGTTAGATTATAGATTAATTCGATTAGGAAAGGATCTTAGGTCATTGTTCTTAATAGTCAACTTTGCCTAAAATGACCAACCAAAAAACTATTATATATCCCTCCTTCCTACTATTTTAGCCTAACATATACTTATTCTTTGAAAATACCTGATTAACCTAGCCATGTTAATTGTAAAATCCTAAAATCGGGCCTAGCCCTTCCTTGAATGTTGTGCACCTTGACTAAGAAAAAAAGCCTAAGTTGAGGGTGGCTACCAAAGTGGCCCTGGTTCTGAGGATGGATATTGTGCACCTCAACACAAGCCAAAAGCTAAGTTGAGGGTGGCTGGTGTAAGGGTAAAACACAAAAACAAGGGGGTAAGTTAGTGATACAGAGCAAAGAGAAACAATCATGTATTGGGTGAAAGAAAAATAAGTGATGCCTTAGTTGTGTGCTAAAAAGCAAAATGAAGTGTAAAAACATGGGAAAAAGTTGAAAAATGATACGAAATCACCCAGAAAAGCTTGAAATAAGAAAAAGGGAGAATGAGGTGAAAATAATAGAGTTGGTAGGGCAAATATGTATAAAAACGTAATGTCAAGGAGGGCCTTTAGTCAATATGCTCCTAAAATACCATACCAATGCCCTCTGAGCCTACATTACAAGCCTAGAAAGTCCTAAAGTGATCCTAGTTCAATTAGTTAAAGATCTTAGTCATGATTATAGGGATAAGCCTATGGTATTAGGCATGATGTATGAATATGTTTTGTGAGAGTGAGTGATTTTGCATAGTCCCAAGGTTATATATGAAAACATCATTGAGTGTCAGATATGAGACTTCTTTCTTTGAGGGCACTTGCATTGCATTGTAAGCACTAGACTTGTTCAATGATTGTGGATTGCTGATAGTACTTCGCTTGTCATAGTTGTGTTGTCATATGCACTAGTATGTACTGGTTTGCTAGATGCCTATCTGATCCTGTTTTGCAAAGTTGGTGTGGGTATCTAAGTTTGAGATTTATGTGATGTATACCATTAGTTTGAGGTATATATGTTACTATATTATCTATATAGATTGAGTCTGTTGCTTGAGGACAAGCAATAATTTTAAGTTGAGGGTGTTGATGTGTACATAAATATAGCACATTTGATACTTAAAACTTGGAATTTTGTATGTTCTCAATGCGATGTTAATTGGTTTTATGTATTTTTGTGTTTGTTTTTGCAGGATTATAGGTTTGGCCTTGATGTTGGGAAAAAGTGTAGAAGTTTTCAATTTTTTCTGATATATGAGACCTTTTTACGGGCTGCAGATCATTCTACAGGTCATAGGATGGTTTCTTGAACAATTCCAAGGGGCTATTTTCTGAAGTTAATTCTATGAACATGCGGGTGAGCCGTAAAAGGTTTTATAAGTCATAGAAGATTTTTCGTGCCTTGAGGATCAGAGAATGGCACTTTCTGAAGTTCATTAGATGAAATCGCCTTTGTGGGCCATAAATTATTTTACGAGTCATTGAGGGGTGTCATAGAGTTAAAGTCTAAATTTCCTGCAATGGGGTACGAGACCATGATTACGGGACGTGGAATGCAATAAGACCCATAAACCCCTTTCATATGGCGTACCAACCAGTTCTCCTATTTTATTTAGGACTTGTATTTTATTTATTATAAATGGATATTTTAGGTTATTTTTCATATGGTTTCGCCTACTACTCAGAGAACTCAGTAATTAGAGAGAGAAAATTGTGAGATCACATTGGAGAGTCTTTGAGAACACTTGTGTTTGAATTTTATCTTTAAGCTTGTGATTCTTATTGAAGTTGGATTTGCTTGTTCTTAATTCTGTTGTGTAAGTATTCAATAAAGTTTTCTTAATCCATAATTCTTGCATCTACACAAAGCACTAGTAGCTAAATCCACAACTAGGGTTGTGGGAACCATGAAGAACTAACAAAGTAAAACCGAATAATTCATAATTCTTAGAAGGTGTGTATGCATGTATTAATTAACTATCTTCATTTTGCATGTTTTCTGAAGGTGGCCAACACTAGAACCCCCTTAGTGTTACTGTATGGACAAAGGTAGTAATAAATAGGAACAAAGATTAATTAATAGATTTGATTGTTGTATGCTCGTCTAATCAACCAAACTGGGCCAAGGGGAGGTTGTACTGGGACTAATAGGCAAGGGTTAGTAATTTACACTATGGAGATGAGTCAAGTAACATAGTGAAATCTATATCTCACCTTTGACCAATGGACTTGGTGAACATAACTTATCGTCCTGCATGCTATACACTAGAAAAGAATTAGGTTATCCGGTGATGCTGAGTTGGGGAATCATGGGGAACAATATATCCTAGTTTCTTTCCATATTGATTTCTCACTTTTGTTAATTTCATTTTATTTTCCATTGATTATTGCAAACCCCCCTCCCCTTTTTGGGGAAGTAAGTTGGTTAACCACTCGAATTGCGATCATTGAATTCTCTTGAATCTATGTATTCCCTGTGGGTTCGACCCTAACCTTTTTTAGGTTTTATTTCTTGATAGCAATCGCTTTATCCTCTAAAAGGAGGTGTAACTTGGGAGACATTAGGGGGTACCTACCTGGTTGTTTAATGAGCGATACAACTTTGGCCAATAGCCATAGTATTGTGAATCTTTGCATTAGATATGTCATTGTTGAAAAGTTGATCATCAAGCTAGGGATGGTTACCATGTTATCCACTATTCTTATTGGCTTGAGATATATTCTGAAATGTAACAGATAAGAATAAAAAATAAATCTTATAAAATTAAGCTCTACCGTATGACATAGATCATGAAGAAGTGATTCATTTCCTAAAACACCTCATAGCCTCCTATTCATAGTTGTGACGTGCTTCACAACCATGAACAAGACTCCTAGTTCTCTAATACCAAGCTTTCCATGACCCAATCCTAGGGCCTAGACGAGACACAGCGAATGGGGAACCTGAAGGCAACCGAAAGAAGCCTCTTTAGCATATCATTTGCACATCCTTAGTTGCGGAAGCATAATTAAACAATAAGCAAGTAACAAATAATCCTGAGGGAAGTGGGACTTTGGACTCATACTATGGGGATGCTATAGAAAGAGGATTTGCATGAATCACATAGCAAATAAGGTCTAAGGAGCGGATAAGTATGACACATGCTGTGGGAAACAATAGTGGACTTGGGACTTCCATCACATCATTAAAAATTATCAGCATATTGAATGGGATAAGGACTAAGGGAAGTCTTCCATATTTACATAAGCATAATAGGAGTCAAGCTCAATACTGATTATCCATATCCTACAACACCTCTAGTACGAATGGAACGGGGGACAAGACATCTCCCGGGCTAACCCTCAAAAGATAAATATCCACAATAGACAAGTCATAACAAAAGAAGGAAAGTAAAATGGATATTGCTGGTGGAGTGGGGGACTCACCAACTGTAGTCTTCCAAAGATTTGGCTAGCCACATAGAGGAAGAGGATCGATAGGAGCTCCGGCCCCATATGGTTAGATCATATAGGCAAAAGAAGTATGCATTAATACATAGAGTGTGTTGAGCATGCGGGGTGCAATGCAACAAAGGACATAAGCCTTAGTTAAATAAAATACATAATAATAGCTGACGGATATAAGCTCAATATGAAATAAATGCTCAATACCATAGTCAAAACATGCATGATGATTGCAAAATCACAAAACATATCAATACATAGATAGAGAAGGACCATAATCGACAAATAAGACCAACCAAGATACTACTTAGAATCCCGGTGTTCACTCCACACCGAATAAAGGCGTGGTCTACTTTGCCAACGTAGACCATCCACTCACCTTATGATATTACCTTTTTGGAGAGTTTTACAAATATCCCTACCTTACAACATGGCCTTTTTGGTAGGTAATATAAGATGTCCTTACCTTACGACATGACCTTTTCCATAGGAGTTATGAATTATTCTACCTTATCACATGACCTTTTCGGTGACGTCCTTAACTTACAATACAATCTTTTTAGTAGGAGTTAAGAGATGTCCTTACCTTATAATACAATCTTTTCAATAGGAGTTAAGAGATGTCTTTACCTTATGATGCAATCTTTTCGGTAGGGTCTACAAAATGTCCTATAGTGGCACATAGTTAAGGGACAGTGGCTACCAACCAAGGTTCTCTCGGTGCTAGGTCAGCAATCCCTAGGAATACTCAACTTATACATATATCCATATTATACAAACCTTTATAATTCATGGTAGTATCATAAGAGTAGTTCATCAAACCATTACATCATAATATCAAAGAAAAGGGCTCCATATTATTTATAGCATCCAAAGCATCCTCATAAGCTCATAGCATGCATAATAGCCCTTCAACATCTACAATATTTGTTTTTCAAATGTCTTATAATAAGACTTTCATCAACATAGGATCTAGTCAAAATGTGGTGGTTAATGCACACATAAGCTTGAAATCATGCAATTCAAGAGTATAGAACATGAGAGGCATAAAATCAATTCATTTTAAAGATATTCAAATCAACGCACTAACATTGTAGTGAAACACTCATTTCGGGTATCATGAAATCCAAGTAAAATCCACAAGTTCTTTCATAGATTTTCATAACATCATAGAATACATAACTTTAATATCATAAAATCAATCACAATATAAAACCTCAATGGTGATTAAGCATAATAAAATCATTACTTGAAGAATTCAAACTTAAATTATGTGTACAATGCATAATAAGAATTATCCATAAAGAATTTAACCTTAAAAATTCTGAAATTTGGTAATGGAGAAAGATTGACTTTATGGGTTAAAGAATCCCCATGAATGAAGCCCACATACCTTAAACTTGGAGTTTCTTGAAGAAAAGCTTGAGAAAGACTTGAGGCTTCAATTGGGTTCTTGAAATCTGAAGCAAGTTCTTGAAAAATCTTGAATTTTGATGAGGGGATTATGAGGAAGTAAGAGGGTTTTGGGAGAGTTTTAAGTGTTCTATGGCTTGAAAAATGGTTGAAGAGTAAGGTATTTCTGTATAAACAGGCATTGAGTTATTCCCAGTTGCCCTTAAGTGAAACAAAGAATTTTTGGGACTTTTTGACCTAAGGCATGGCAAATCCACCATGCGGACTTGTCACAGACCCTACTAGTTTGCACAATTTTATCAGAAAAATTATTTTCTGACACAGGCAACCTATACCTTGTGGGTAACCATTTTCCCATACAATTTTTTGTTATGAACAAGAGTGTGAAGTCGAATTGCGATATAATGCATGGATTTTAAATTCTTCAAAAAAATGCATCATAAGGTCTTTCGAGCTACATTGAGGGGTGTTGCACAAACCCAAAAAGCTTCTTATGTCAGTCGCAGAGGTGGGTATAGGCAAATTCTTGACTACCTCAATCTTTTGAGTGTCCGCTCGTATGTCATTGCCTAAAACCACATGGCCTAAAAATGCCATAAATTTGAGCCAAAACTCTCACTTCGAAAACTTTGCATATAACTCATTATCCTTGAGAATTGAAAAGCAATTCTAAAGTGATTAGCATGCTCCTCCTCATCTCTAAAATACACCAAAAAATCATCAATAAACACAATCAAGAACAAGTTAAGATACTATTTGAATACTCTATTCATCAAGTCCATGAAGGCTATAGGTGCATTTGTCAATCCAAAGGACATTACTAAAAACTTTAAGTGACCATATCGCATTTGAAAAGCCATCTTTCGGATGACACATTTTTCTCACTTTCAATTGTTGATAGCCTGATATGAGGTCTATCTTGGAGAAAAGAGTGGCACCCTGAAGTTGTCAAACAAGTGGTCGATCCATGGAAGGGGACATTTGTTCTTAATGGTCAGCTTATTCTATTGGCAATAATCTATGCATATTCTGAGGGAATCATCTTTCATTCAAACAAATAGGACATGTGTACCACACAGAGAGACATTCGACCTAAATAAATCCCTTATCCAAGAGATTTTTCAACTGCTCTTTTAGTTTTTTCAACTCAACAGGAGCCATTCTATATGGCGGAATAGACATAGGCTAGGTGATGGGAAGAACATCAATTTCAAAGTTAATCTCCCGATCGTGAGGGCCTCCAGGCAAATCCTTAGGAAATATTTTAGGAAACTCATTAACAATCGGAACAGACTCAAGGGTAAGAGGCTCAGCATTGTAAGACTTGACTAATATGAGATAGTAGATACATCCCTTTGAGATTAGCTTTCAGGACTTAAGGTAAGAAATAAACTTACCTTTAGGTGCTACAGAATCACCCTTCCACTCTATGACAGGCTCATCTGGAAACTAGAATTTGACAATTCAGGTTCTACAATCAACAGAAGCATTATAGGCATAAAGCTAGACCATGCCAAGAATCACATCGGAGTCAACCATCTCTAACTCAATCAAATCCATAAGAGTATCTCTATGATAGATGGATACTATGCTATCCCTATAAACTCTCTCAGCTAGAATAGACTCACCAACAGGAGTAGAAATAGAAAATGGCTCAAGCAAGTACTCATGAAGGATCTCCAACCTACTAGCCACATAAGGAGTGACAAAAGACAATGTGACACCAAGATCCATCAAAGAACAACAATCAATAGTAGATACTTGAATCATACATGTCACAACATCTGGAGAGTTTTCCTAATCTTGGAACCTACCATGCCATACAAACAGTTTGTAGCCCTGCTTATGCCAGAAGTAGCACCTTCTAATTTTCTCTAGCTGGTGGTATTGATGTAGGATATTGGCCATTGCCAGCCTACTTGAATAATTTCTCTGAAAATGACCCATTTGGCCATACTTGTAGCATGCATCACCACCCACACGGCATTTCACTAAGTGTAGTTTGCCACACTTACCACATAGTGGCTTACCTTCTGAGCCTAAAGTCACACTAGCCTATGACTGAGACCCTTGGGCTCTAAAATTCTAAGGTTTTTGCTCATTTCAATTTTTGGGTACCGGTGCACTTGCAGATTAAAGCGCTAGCTCAGACTGAAACTTGCTACCATTCCCATTTCCCCTCCTTGCAACCTCATGGATGGGGTTTTTAGCCCTCTTATTCTTGATGTCCTCTCTATCTTTTTGTATTTCCTCATTAGTATGTTGGACATAAACCATCAATCTTCCTATGTCTTTATCATTCATAAGAGTATCTCCTCTCCCATATTTTTTGGCCACTTGTTCAACCCATTAACATACAGACTCGTCCTACTTCTCATGTTGAAAACCATCTCAGGAACATAGTAAGACAACTACATGAACTTAAGACCATATTTCTTCACTGTCATAGATCCCTGTTTCAAGTTCAAGAAGTCTCTTACCTTAGTCTCCCTCATCTCTCTCGAAAATAAGCGCCCTAAGAAAGCTTCCTAAGACATTATCCAAGTTTGAACTAGGGCACCCTCTCCTAGGTTCTTCTTCCAATAGTCGTACCACAGCCTGGCAACACCCTTGAGCTAGTAGGAAGCCAACTCAACCCTATCGACTTTGGTCACATGCATCACCTATAGCACTTTTTGTAGCTCATCAATACAGTTCTCAAGATCCTCAATGGGCATAGACTCTGTGAAATCGAGAGGGTTTAGCCTCAAGAATTCCTGAACTCTAGATGTGTCTTGCGTATCTTATCTTCCCGCTCTTTGTCAAGCAGCAGGTGTTGTCATAGCCTGGGCTAAGGTTGGATGGCCTATTGGAGCTTAGCATTCGAGATGTTAGCCTGTGGTGGTTGTTGAGAGATGGCTTGGCCTATGGGTTCATCCTGATTCTAGGTGATTACTATTTTGTCCGACCAGACGCCCTCTTCCTCTAACGACTCTTCTTGGAGGGATAGTCGTAGTTCTACAAAAGCGTAATGCACAAATTAGAAAAGGGTTTTCATAGAGTTTAACTCTATAACAAGAGTCAGAATACGAAAAGAACTCTAGCCCTTTCTAATGTCCTATAGCCTCCATCTTATAAAATGTGATGCACAACACACCTACAAACAAGACTCTACTAGACATGGCTTCATAGACTCTCTAGGACACTTGAACTATGTACTCTGATACCAAGTTTGTCATGCCCTGGGAAGGTAACCTAGATGTGGTCGGCACTTAGAGACTATTGCTAATCCCCAAGCGAATCATTTGGCCTTATTGCATTCATTCAATCAATATTTATAATATCAGTGGAAGAATAAAGATAATAAAAGGTGGACAATCTCAATTAAGGATAATTAAAATAAATCAACAACACTAATATAAAAGAAACTAGTCAGACAATATCCAAGTCATCAATCCCAAATCTAGTCTATAAAGCCTCTATCTAAGCTGTCTAGATGGTGCCATAACAGACCCACGACTACCTCAAAACAAAAATAAACAAATCTAAAAGTTTGATTCTATAGCTAGGTGAAATAATATGCATTGCTGGATAAGGAGAAAATCTTCAACAAAGTTCCTGTTGATGATCTCTGGTACATGTCTCTATATCTTGAAAAGATACATACCCAAATGGACGTTGGTAAGTGGAATATATGAGTATGTAAAATAGCTAAGTGAAAAAGTTATAGGCATAATAATAATAGCTAAAAAATGCTCAATAAAGATGTCAAATGTTTATCTAAAGCAAGAATAAAGAGTATAAAATGACCAATCCATGCAATCCAAATCAATCAGATCTAATCAAATCAGAGTACTATCAATATGGAACCTCTCTGGGAGTTTCTCTTATCCAACAACAATCACTTATGAGCCAGTAACTGTACAATAATTTTGTTGATGTTGCCACATCGTTCGGTACTTGCCAAGGTAATGAACGAATTCATCCATGATAGATCAAATCAACCAAGTCCTATTAATGCAAGAGGGACATCTGACATAATAATCTCAATCCTCTCCTACGTTTGACGATGTAGTTATTGATTTTAAGTTAGAGTTACTCTTACTCAATTCAGGGTTTGATGCTCCCACCAAGACTCAATGATCATAGGATAATCTGTCACCCCCTGAGCGTAGGGCGTAGATGTGGCACGACAAATAGGAAACCCGAGAGAATCCCAAACAAGCCTCCTAAGTACATATGGCACATCCTTGGCTTACAGAAGAATAAATAAGTAATAATTTAATCAAATGGGAAAATGGGACTAAGGGATTTTTTATAAAATATAACATAAGTGTCAAGCTCAATAATACCAAATCATATTAACATCCAACAACACCTCTACATGTGGAATAGGTCGGGGGCCAATATATTCCCTAGGTTCATGCTCAAGAGTTAGTATCCAAAAATAACAACGTCTAGACATAGCATGGTGGTAAGTGAAATTTTGTCCCCGAATGTGGAGGACTCAACAAGCAAATTTTTGGTCGGACGTCTAATCGAGTGAAGGCGGTGGAGGATAGTATGGTGCTCCGATTGTTGCATGGTTAGATCATGCAGGCAAAAAGTATGTGCAAATACTTGGAATGTGCAAGGGGCAAATGCAACAAGGATATAAGCCATATAAAACAATAAGCATAGTCATAGTCAATAAATATGGGCTCAATATGTCATGCAGGCTCCATGTCATTGTCAAATAACATAGGGATATGAAATCAAGTTATATAGCATATCGTACATAGATAGGAAAGGACCACAATTGACATATAAGACCAAGCGAGCTACTACTTAGAATTCTGGTGTTCACCCTACACCGAATAAAGTGGTGGTGTACCTTACCGAGGGTAAACCAAACACTCACCTCATGGGTACATCCCCCTTTTCAAAAAGTGTCCCATGGTTACCTTACAGAAACAATTCCTTTTTCGGTACCCATGATTGTCAACCTTACAGGAACATCCCCCAGATCGAGATATTTGTGCTTTATTGACCTTATGGGCACATTCCCCATTTCAGTATATCTTTCACAAATACCATTCAAGAACATCACCATTTAGACTAATTAGAAAATTAAGCCATATGGATCCATTAGCTACTTTAATTACCAATGGTGGCAACATAGTTATAGGACAATGATTATTTACCAAGGTCCGCTCAGTGCTAGGTCATAATCCCAAGGAATACTCAAAATATTATCATTTTCATAATATGCAAAATATTTCAATATTCTCAAAGTTCATAGAGTAGCTCATTAAAACCAAAGCTTCATCATATCAAAATAGGGCGTCATAACTTCTTAGAGCTTTCAGAATATTCTCATATTTCTTAGCATATAAAAGAGCCCTTTCACAAATCATATCATGCTCCAATCATATATCTTGCCATAGAGCAATTATTAACTTAAGAAGTTTAGATCATAATGTAGCAAAACAGGATGGGTATACTTCTGTGCTCAAAATCATGCAAGAACATCCCACTTAGACATAAGAGGAGTAGTGAAAACCCTTTTTCAAATAATGCATAATAACCCACCAAATCATATCAAAACATAGTTGAGGTACCTTTAAACCCTCATCACAAAATCACATATATTTCATATATTATCATCTCATAATATCATGTAGAGCTAAATAGCATAGTATTCGTCATAGTTTCCTTCAAAATCATGTTATGCAAATAACTCATAAAACCTTCATATAAACCCATAACTTGGAGAACAATCTTGGGAAGGAAATGGTCTAGCTTGTGGGTGAAAGGTCCCCACAATCAAAACCCATATACCTTATGGAGAAACCTTGATTTGGAGAAGATGGAACCCAAACTAGCTTGTTCTCCCTTTGGGAGCTCAAGAACTTGGGAGCATCTAGTCTTAAGAATTTTATGGGGGAATGAGAAGAAATGAGATGGGTTTATGGTTATAATTTGATAAAAGGGCCTCCTAAGGTCCAAAATGACATAGTATAAGCATTAAAGGATGAGAAATGACAAAACTTACCCTTATAAAAACTGGTCGGACTAACCTACAAGACCCCGTTACGACTCGTAGTCTACTCTACAAGTCATAAATGACCTCACGTGGATGGAGGGCCTAGAATTCAGAGTCTCTGAAGAATGGCACGAAACCTTGACTTACGACTCGTAAACCAGTTTACGAGTTGTAATTACGAGTTGTAAACACACCTCGTAGGTGAGATGTCCAGGAACATCCTGTCACTAGAACCTACTAGAAAACCCCTTCTACGAATCATAAAAGGCTTTACGAGTAGTATTATGAGTCATAGACTGGACTTCAGGAATACCCCAGATTTTACCAAGTTTGCCAAGTCCTACGAGACCCCTTTACAAGTCGTAATCCCTTTCGTAAACATCAACTAAACCAGAACTCACTCATTTTTCGATACTTTTCATACTCATCTTAGGTGGGGTCTTACACAAGTACGCTCAATAAACTAGTCTCATTGGAAATTTGTCAACTTAATTTATCACATCAACTATCAACTATTTGGTTGCATTCTTTTAAGGTTCAACTCTTGAATCGTAAAGACTCTATCATGCATCATTCTAACTCATAACATTCAAGAGAACAAAAGTAGAGTTAAAGCACTTAGGGATTCCATAGACTCTTTAGGCTCAAATTATACTCATGCATGCTCATTTAAATGGAATATGTTAAAAAAAATTCATGCTAGGGTTCATGTAGTATGGAAAAATCACCTATTTCAAGTATTTAAATTTATTAAAATAGTATTTCATGCAAGATTATATAGAGATACATTAGAATTTAAGAAAGACCTTCAACAAACATTAATTGGAGACTCAACTCACTTACAACTCCATCAATTCAGGGAATGTGGCACATGGAAGAACATAATCCATGTTTTGGGTAGCCTTACATAAGTGAAAGTTTTGAATTTTAAAGCAGCTTGGGTGGATTCACAAGATTATCTTCAAACCCTAGCCCTTTCTACCTTGAAACCTTGTTCAACGTTTAGGAGAGTATTTTAGCGCAAAAAGGTTGAACTGACATGTTTAGGGCTTTATTTAGGCTTTGAAAGGGTGGGAATAGACCAAAATAACCTTCTTAAAATGCTTTCAAAAGTCATCTACTAGCCCATCTATGGCCCATAGAAACTTTCACGACCCGTAGGGACCCTTCTGTAAACTTTTGGGCCAATTTCGGAGTTTTTGAATCAATTTCACGAGCTCAATCTGTTAGACCCCGTAATTAAAGTAACTGGGGCGAAGTGTTGTTTTGAAAATTTTGTCGACAAATTGTAATTTAATGGAATTAAGTTCGGTGCCTGATTATAAGGTTCTGGAGCAGTTGGAAAGTGTAATTTTAAAAATTAGAGTCGGAAGTCCTCAATTGGATTTAAAATACAAAAGTTGAGGACTCAATTGGTCAATGGGCAACTTGAGGCCCTTATGTTGCAAATCTTGAAAGTTCACTTTCTATTTATTTTTCCCCTCTTTCATT